>FIZU01021506.1:0-10132 GCA_900064475.1 Pseudococcus longispinus | reverse complement strand
TTAGAATTGTGTAAGCTCTTGAAAGTTGAACTTTTCTCAAAAAAGTTCAACTTTCAATTTTTGAAACCTTCACAAACGCTTTTTAATCTCCTTTGGATGCTCTTCAAAGTCCCGTTTACCGATTTTCGCTATCTATCACCAATCTGGAGATACGCAGCGCCAAAGTTGGGTATTGTAACAAGAAATCTCCAAATTCGAAAAACAAAAGAGTCCCACCTAAAACCCCCCAGGGGGTCGGGTGCAAAACAACGGTGATTACCTTGCTTTTGGATCAATGGAAACTGGTAAAAAAAAAGGTTGAGCAAAATCGGACGAGCCAAGGTCAAAATGAGACCGAATTGACATGGAATGACCCAACATGGATTTTAACATGAACTTTTTCAATATGGCTTTCGATGTCATGACGGGGAGATTAACATGAAAATTTGTGTTTAAAACCATGTTAATCTCTCCATGAAAACAAAATCTATGTTGAAATCCATGTTGACATGGATTTTCACCTGGATTTTATTTTCATGGAGAGATTGTCATAGATTTAAACACAGATTTTCCATAGAGAGATTAACATAGATTTCAACATGGACTTTATTTTCATGGCGAGATTAACACAAATTTTTACCTGGAGTTAATTTCATGGAGAGATTAACATAGATTTCAACATGGATTTTTAATAGGGATTTTACTGTTCATCTCCCAATGAAAACGAAATCTATTTCAACATGGATTTTGTTTTCATAAGGAGATTAACCTGCATTTAATTTTCATGGGGAGATTAACATGAATTTTAACATGGATTTTGTCGTCATGGAAATATTAACACGAAAAAACACGTGCTAAAATCCATGTTAATCCCCTCTCAACAAAATCCATGTTCAAAGTACGCGCCAACGTGGATTTTTGTTCGTGGGGAGATTAACACAGATTTTAACGTGTATTTTGTGTTCATGGAGAATTTAACATGGATGTTGGTTTCATTGAAAGATTATCATAACTTTAAACACGGATTTTAACATAGATTCAAATTTAAAATGGATTTTTCATGGCGAGACCAACATAGTTTCTAACATGAATTTTGTTGTTGATCTCCCCATGAAAACAAAATTCATGTTAACATGGATTAATCTTCCCGTGACAGCAATGGCTTTTAACATGAATAACGTTTTCATGGGAATATTAACATGAAAATCCATGTTAATATCCCCATGAAAACCAAATCCATATTAAAAATCCATGTCAGAATCTATATTGGTTTCTCCATGAAAAATCCATGTTCAATTTATGGTAATCCCGCCACAAAAACAAAATCCATGTCAACATTTTCATGTTAAATTCTCCGTGAAAACAAAATCCATGTTAAAATCTATGTTAATCTCCTCATGAACAAAATCCATGTTGACACGTATTTTAAACATGAATGAGGAGGGGATTTACATGGATTTCTAGCACGTATTTTCATGTTAATATTTCCATGACAACAAAATCCATGTTAAACTCTACATGAAAATAAAATTCATGTTGATCTCCTCATGAAAACACAATCCATCTTAACATGGATTTTGTTTTCATGCGGAAATTAACATGGGATATATTTTTACAAAGAAATCGAGAAAAGGGCATGAAACTGTGTGTGAACTTTTGCAAGTTCATTAAAATAAAAACTGTAAATATTGCAAAAATTGTGAAAAAATTGTTAAAAATGCTAAAAAATTTGTAAAAAGTCATGAAAAGGCATAAAACTGTGTGTAAACGTTCAAAAGTTCATTAAGTCATTGGAAATATTACAAAAGTTGTGAAAAAGTGGTGAAAATTGTCCTAAAAGTTGCAAAAGTTGAACAAAATTTCACAAAAACCATTGAAAATGTAGAAAAAAATACGAAAAAGTCGTCATTTTTTATCGACTTTTACCTACTTCATTTTAACAATTTTTCTTGAAACAACAATTTTCATCATATGCATTTTCATTAAAAAAAATTGCAATATTTTGAGCTATTCACTCACTCTTGAGTATCCTTCAACAATTTTTATGGAAATTTCAACATTTTTTCACACTTTCAAGAAATTTTACGATATTTCAAAGTAATTCCAACATAATTTTCGATTGACCTCCAAATTTAATCCAAACAATCCTCAACTCGTTACTTTAGCTTGATTACAAAAATTTGTTTACATTTGACGCAAAATCTCGAAATTTTTTCCCACAAACGTACAATTTTTAATATATTCGTCTCTCTGGGGTGAAATTTTCACTATATCTGGGTCGTCTCAACCAGTATAAAATTCGCATATCGGATAGATTTTTTTTTTCAAACAAAAATAATCTTAGAAACGACGATACTTATTCGCTGAGAGCTCCCTCAGGATAGAAAAAAATAAGCTATGGATATTTTTTTTAGAATGGGTAGAGAAAATACTCCTTTTGGATGATCTGTTTACCGAGAAAAACGTTGTATAGTTCGTGGTTTGTACAATATGATTTCATACGATGCTTAATGTTTCACTATAGTGCACGTATGAACGGTAGTAATATAAAATAGTATCGTTGGGACGTTGAGATTTCATCACCACGTTGCTGGAAAAAATTAATACTAGGGTTAGAGTGTTATTTATACTTTGTCATCGTATACTCCAAAGCTCAAAGGTGTATACTCGACAATATGAAATATGTACTTCGTAGTAGTCGTTTTAATAAACTTCTTCGTGGTGTATTATTATTGATATCTGTATACTTTTTGATAGGGAGGAGGGTGGTAATGGCAGTTTATTCGCCATTGTCAAGTTTATTTGCATTTTCAACTGCCAAATACAATATTTATTTTAAGTTATTTGAAAGTATTCGAAAACTTATCATGTATGCAGAAGCCAAGAAGGTAGGTAGTCAGGTGCATCGTAGAGCAACTTTTTTGAAAAATTAAATGGAGATCATTTTTCCTTTTTTATTTGTTTTCACTCATTTTTTCTGAAAAAAAAAAATTCTGTAAATAAGTAGGATATCATCTATTTTTTTATTTTTTTTTTGCTGATTTTTCTCAAAAAAAAAAAAACTTTTTAAAGCAAAAAGTAACTAATAGTAACATTTCAACATAAAAAGTGATCAAAAGTAACTCAGTGACATGCCTGCAAATCTCACAGAGGAAAATGAAAGCACATATAGATAGTTTTGATTCGAACCAATTTCTGTTTGAAATTTTAATTTTCCCTGATGAAAATGAACTTTTGTACTTAGTTGATTTCAATCTACAAGAAACAATGAAAAAATTAAAAAATTCATCAAATCTCTCCTGGACACAAAAGGGTACTTGTAGGTGCCTATTCCCTTACCAATGATACTGAATAAGTCGATGCCTAAAAAAAGATTCAATTACAATTTCAACTTCCAAATCCAGTTTTTTAACCCAAGACAACCCAGTCGACCAGCATTTCGTAAAACCACACCAAGACACCACCTCGTTGATTAAAACGTACAAAACGAGAAAAATCAAGCGAATAAATCACGTCTGGAATTAAAATCACGTCGAGCGAACCGACTACGAATTCGGTTCGGAATTCCAAAAATTGAACCCCACCCTCCGAAACGCCATTGTTGGCAATTTGCGAGTTGATTATAAAAAAATGAACAATTGAACACAGTTGTTAAAAATTACTGGCGCGAAGAAAACGTGACAATATTAAAAGCGAGCTTGTTCCTCGAATACGATATTTTTCGCAGATAAAAAAATATATAATACAGATAAGCGCCATGCCACGCGCTACTCGACTCCGAGCCCCATCCAAAGGCTCATTCACCGCTCACAGCAATACCACGGATTCCAACACTCGAGTAAATTATATTCAATTAAATTAGTACATTCGGTTTGGTGAAATTTAATTGGAGCTGGCGGACCGCAAACCATACAAAAAAGGACTCAGTGTCGTATTTTCATTTTATATTTTTTATTCGAACTCCACGTTGAAAATATCTTTCTCCGAGTCGAGCACCTTGGCTATACTTTTAGCCATATCGTTGCCAATATGCTTCACAATGAATTCAAACACAGGATCAAAATTTACCAAATCGAATAAAATCAGGAATCCGCTCCCATTCCGAAATGCATCCCTTTTACGACTCACTGTAAATGGCATCTCGTCAGTGATCACATTATAAACACAAGTAATGTTGATGGTCTCGATCTGGTATTTTTTCTGGATCACTTTGCCTCCATGATCGACAATAGAAAACTTGACAAAAGCAGGACTACGATTCGAGTACCGAAAACTCACCGTTTCCCAAATCACCGACGAATTTTCCAAATAATCGTATATTTTGGTCTCGTTCATGTAATATTGGTCGAAATTCAGCACCCCTTCGACTTTCTGGTTTTCGTACCTGAGACTGAACGTCATACCTGACCTTGATACCACTGCAGAATTCAACGATGAAGCTTCGAATGTTTCCGATGGACTGGTTAGTCTGATGTATTGTTTCGCAGATTCCACCAAACTTTCGAGAACTTTGCGTCTGTAAGCGTTGGCAAATTTTCCGTCATCGTGAACAGATTCTGGATAGAGTTTATCGTTCATTAACGATATTAACTTCGGGAGCCAGATTTGTTCGGTTATCGACATCAGTTTTTTATATAAAGTCGCATTCACGATCGGGAATTTTTTCCAGGAACTTTCGTAAGTGTGCGATAGATGTTCCAGTTGGAAATGTAACCAGTCTTTGCTTCTTTTTGGCGCGATTGTACCTTCGTTGCTTCTCCATTTGGTTTGAGTGCTTTCCAATGTGTTGTTTCGAGTGTAATACGTGAAGAAGAAATTATCTCGGTAGACGTTGAAGTGGCCGGTGAAGATCATGGTGTCGGAAGAGAAGGTTCGCAGGGTCTGGCAAAATGTAGGTAAATAACTCGAATTAATTTTTTTTTCAATCAAGGGAAGTAGGTATTTGAACTGAAAGAGGGAAGAGAATCAGGAAGGCCGATTTTCAATGATTTTAATATGAGATGAAATCCAATCCAAAATTTATCTTCGCAAAAAAGTTGCGAAAAATTATTAGGTGTTCATCAAAGAATTTCTGGTAAAAATGCATCTCTTACAATTTCGACTTTTTTCCTATTTTTTTTTCTTTTTATTCTTATTTTTATAATTTTATCACGAGATCACTTGATTTCCTTTTTTTTTGATAATTTTTTTCCCTATTTTACAATTTTTATCGATAAAATAATGATCTTCCATTTTCTTAAGCAAAACTTTCAATTGTTAGGTTAGGTTTAGATTTTGTTGAAATGTTTGCACATCTCATAGATAACACAGTCCTCCCTCCTCCGATAGAAATCTTGTTGGAAAAAATAATGGATGGTTTTACCTAATACCTAGTCTAGTAATTTTTGCGCTAATTTCGAAAAAAAAAATGAAAAAATTTAATTTCTTCACAAAATTACCTATTATATTTTTTTTTTCAGAAAATTTACTTATTTACATAATTTTGATCTCAAGAAACCTATTTTTGGAGCGAACGAGGGGTCCTACGAAAAAAATAAATGGAAACCAAACCGTAGAGCGTAAAATTTCCTCCCTCTACTGAGCAATTTGTAGTTTTTTTTTATATGATGTCAAGTTTTGGAGATATTTTACCAATAGTTGCAAAGTTCAACTTCATAATTTTTTATCGTAGATATATCTTAAAAACTTGACACCCTAAGAAAAAACTAATCACTCATTATGGAAAGGAAATTTTACGCTCTACAATTTTGATTCTATTCATTTTTTTCATAGGAAGCTTAGTTCACTCAGAAAATTAATTTTGACGTGGATATGTTTTATGGCTAGGGTCAATCTGAAAATTTTGTCCATTTTTCATGTCCGTAAAAACCGTCAAGAAATTCTTTTGATGATAACTTTTAGACATTTTTGGACTCAGCAAAATTTTCAGATTTCGAATGACTTTTTGAACTTAGAAAATTTTCAGAATTTTTGAACTTGGAAAGTTGACTTATAGATATTTTGTTAGACTTTTTGGACTTATTCTTAAGAACTGAAATTGATTTTTAGACTTGGAAAATTTCAACTTTATGGACTTGAAAAAATTCCAGAACATTCAAATCAGACATTTTGTCAGGCAACTTTTTACCTAACACAGATTTTTAGACATTTTGTGAGACATTTTTGAATTTAGAAAAATTTTCAGATTTCTACTGACTTTTTGTAGGTACTTGGAATTGGATTTCGAAAATTTTTCAAAAAAATTCCATAACGAAATTCATTTACGAAAATCCGTTACAATGAATGACTTTTAGATATTTTTCTGGATTTTTCGAACTTGAAAAGATTTTCAAAATTCAAATGACTTTTTGGATTTGGAAATTTTAAAAAATAATGCTGATTTTTAGACATTTTGTCGGACAATCACTTCAGATTTTTTGGACTTTGAAAATTTTATTAAAAACTAGGCGGCTGGGCCGCATTGCGGCCCATTCCCCTAGCTGACGTGGGTATGTGTTGCCCATTTTTAATTTCGATGGAAATATTCTCAGAATTTCACCCAAGTTACTGTTGGCCAAATTCGTAATTTTTTTGTAAAAAATGCCAGTTTTGGTCAAAATTGTCATTTTTGGTTGAAATTCTTAGTTTTTAGTCAAAATTGTCATTAGAATTCACTCCAATTTTTAGACATTTTGCCAGACTTTTTTGGAATTATAAAAATTTTAACACTTTTATTTGTTTTTTTTTTTGTTTTTTTGGACCTGAAAAATTTTAGAATTCACTCCAAATTTTAGACATTTTGTCAGGCATAATTCTTGAGATTGGAAAATTCTAAGATCACCCTGGTTATGGACACCCCCCCCCCCCCCCCCCCCCCACGACCGACAAGTTGGAAAAAATGATGAAATTTCAGATTTTAAATGACTTTTTTTTGCAGTGTATTCGCTTATTTTGGTAAAATAATGGGTATTTTTGAAAATTGAAATTTCATTTTTTTCCTTGAAGACCCCCCTTCGCCCCTTCTAGACTGCCTGCCTGGCTATGCCACTGACAAGCGACAGATGAAAACTTTTCAGTTTTCACCTTTCGAGAGAACGATTGCTAAGGTGTAAGATTTTTTTAAATTGCATTTGAGGCTTGAGCCATCCAAACTATGAAGATATTTTACATATCAAAAAAGTGCAGTGAATGAAAATTTGACAAAATTTTACCCATGCCTTCAAATAAAATATCATAATTTTTTTCAAAAATTGTTGTCGGGAGTCAAAAAAATTTTAAAAGTAGTTTCCTGTGGCAATTTTCATTCTAAATCAAAAATCCTCTTATAATCTCGTAATTTTTATAAAATGTTATCAAAGTACGAAAATGTTTAATGTTGGGTCATTTGAGTTCCTAAAAATATCTGAATGGCAAACTCAAAATTTCAACTTCTTTTTTTTAATTGCAATTATTAAAAAATTGAAGGGGGTTGAATAGGTGAGTGAATTTTTTTTCAATTTATAGAAAATCTCACTCATGTAAATGAAAGCAAATAATTTTGATCCGTTCCTATTTCCTGTGTGAAAAAATGAAGTTGTTTACTAATACTTGACTTCAATCTACAAAATGCAATGAAAATTGTCAACTTTCATCTATCAGATCTATCCAGGACTGGACACAAGAGGGACAATTTTTGCTTCGTTGACATGGTTTTAAATTGACAGTGCATTTCAAAAAAATCAGTACTCTGAAGCAAAAATTAATGGGCCCTACTTTTGCTGGACCAGCAAGGCCATTAGACACTCTAACTGACAAATAAAAAAATTGAAAATACATGTAGCCTTAGATTTTTTTCAAATATTTGAATCAAGTATTAGGAACAATATCACTTTAAATTCAGTTCAATCACGAAATCAAAAAATTTCAACATTTCTAACCCTTCCCTCTCCCTTTTTCTTCCAGCTCAACACGATTATTTCAACGAAAACGAGTGAAAAAAATCTCGATACCTTATAATATTGCAAGTAAGGATCACCTTGCTCGGTTTCCAATCTTTGGCTCCATTTTCTAAACCCAGGAAATCCATATACTTGTACATTATAAAAGCAAAGGTCCGGTTTACCAAATGCGGTAGCATTTGGCAAAGATACAGGATCATTGAACTCCAATTTAGGATACTGGATCACGGAGCGTCTCAAGTGCAGCTCGTAAGCTAACGATAGATAGAACTGATGTAATCCTAAATTGAATTTATTTAAATATTCCGCTTTAACCGAGCTATTATCTTGTATCAACATGTCCAGTAAGGTTTGCGTCACCGAAATATAATCCGGTATAAGTTTGGGTAAGGAATCCAGCGACGAAACGGTATCATTCTGAGTGATCCTTTCGAAGGAGTGGTCAGTTTTAACGAAAAGTCCATCGGCTTTACAATTTTCTGAAACAATCTAGTCGTAAAATTTTGCCAATGTGGAGGAAGTATTTTTAAAACAAAAAAAAAATTCACTTACTCTGAGGTAGTAAAACAACCGTAGAAAACAGAGCTATTAAAAATATCACTCGAAACATTGCCTCGATTTTTCCCACGAACATAATAAACTGTAATTAATAAAATTGAGCTTGACTACGTATATCATTCCAGATGTCGTTCGACAAGTTCGTTTAATTTTTATCATTTCGTATAGTGGAGGTTATTAACGAACAACGATTAATACGTGTACGAATTTAGTTAATGATAACAAGTCATATTTACGAATAAATGCAATAATCGATGAATAATAATACGTCAAAATTCTCGACGAACTTATTTCCATCATTCACCTCCCACCTCGAAACGGTCTTGTCTCGTTGATGTTCTCTCATACATTGAGAGGAATTTTTTAAACCTCGCATCGCCAATAATATCATTCGTACAATGCCTATTTAAATGAACAAGTACATAATGTAGTATGTATGGGCCAATTTAAATCATGTATTAATATACATAGATACCAACTACATACAAAGCTCGCAGTTATAGGATAAAAACACGCTCACGACGTCGTACATTGACCTAATTTAAGGCATTTGATAATACTTAATACGATTATAAGTTAAAATGCAAATTACCTACTTATTTTCACGTATTCAGCATACATCGCGAATACAAGCACAACCTAAGTACTTCTTTAGGGTGCTCGATTAATCTCTCTTCTCGTTTCGTCTCGCGCATCAGCACGTACCTACTATACGTAAGCATTTGTCGTATATTAAGACCAAAGAGTAAAAATTTACGGTGTTAGAGACACGAGCTTGAAATTTTTCTAATGGTGTTATTATTCCGCATTATGGGTTTCGAATAGACTTTGTTTCAATTGCTATGTGGCACGTGTCTTCAATGCAAATTAGGGATATTTCGAAATGAAAATAAAAATAGATTGGAATTACGAGTTTTTAAGATGGTCGAATTATATTTTGAGAGCCTGTGAAAGTGATTAAAATATGATTTAAATTGTAACATATTATTAAAGAGGGAGAAAAAGAGCTTAAAATGTCATGAAGATAGTATGAAAATTTCATGAAAAATATTTTAAAAGTTATAATATGAGTAGGTATGATTGAAATCTCAAGAAATTTTTTGATATTCAAACACACTTTCTTTTTTTTTTATTTGAAATGAAATTCTTTAAAATTTGGTTCTGAATCAATTTTACTTAAATTTTGTTTAATTGATTCAAAATTCCATTCAATTACAAAATGTTTACAACAATTTCCAAACATAATTTCTTTGAATTTTTTTCAAAAATTGTCGAATCCCTAAAATTTATAAAACTTTTGTTCAAAATTAAATTCTTAAAAACTAATCAAAAGCAATTTTTAAAAATTTCTTTTAAAAACTTTTTTAGACACAATTTCAGCGTCGGAAATACTCATTTGTTTCATTTTTTTTTATCCTTTTGTCATTATTTAAATTTTTCCCCTTTTGTGTTCTTTATTCAAATTTTTGGTTGAAAAAAATTAATTAATGCTTTTTTAGGTAAGGTGTAGTGGGGTAATTGCAAAATTGGGGTAATTGCAAAATCGCGACCTTCTGGCCGTTAGGTTCAATTTTGGACCCCAACACCTAAAGGAAGTTATAAGTACTAGTGTCTAGCACAACACGACGCAATGAACGGATCCGGGCTACCTTCCGTGTGAACGTTGTAACACAAAATCT
>FIZU01021489.1:0-13974 GCA_900064475.1 Pseudococcus longispinus | reverse complement strand
TTCAAAATTTTCCCTCAAATACCCGTTAATTGAGAATTTTTTACCTGAAAATGGCGTTTTTTCGACCTCCTGGCGAAGGGGGATGGGGAACGAAAAATTTTTTTTCACGAAAAATGTTTTTTAGGGTCCCCCAACACTATACTAAAATTTTTCCGAAATCTGAGGACAGGGGCATTTTGCCCTCTTAATGGAGGGTACCCTTTATTCAATTATCGCTGTTAAAGTTTTTCGTATACGAATTCCATACATACGTAGGACAACACAAACAACAACGCGAAAAATTAATTTGGAAAATCCGCAGCACCGTTTTTTTTGCCGAATTTTCAGCATACCGAGTCATACAATCTAATTAATTTATGGGGCAAATTTCATAAAAACGAACGAAGTTTAATTATATAATCCCTCGTTGAGAAGATTACCAGAGATCGATTGGATTTGTTAAAATAATTGAATTGAGAGAAATACCGAAAACATAAATTCTGTAATGATTACTCATTTTGATAAATGAAAATCATTTTTTTGTTGAACTTGAAGAATTGAAGAACGTATGCCACGACCCATCAAATAGGAAATAAATCAGCATTATATCTGAAATGTGCATTTCAGCTAAAATTTTGATAAAATGGTCTTGGATATCGTAGGGTAGGTTATTTAGGAAATTTTTCGTATGCCACGATCCATCGAACCGAAACAAATCATAATGGAATTGTAAAATGCTTAAAATGTGTGTGTGCCTTTACACTGTGTGCGTGCCATATTGTACCATTGTACTTGTACAGAAGATTACCATATAACTATTGGATTAGGTTTGTTCTTTTATTTATAAATTATGATACTCGATGTGACAAAACATTTATAATGGCTCGATAAAAATCTCAAACGAGAAAATAATTTTCAATACTTTCATCAGTTGATTTCATAATTGATAAGCATCTACTTACTTGAAATATGATTATACTCATTTATTAAAAACAATCCCTGAAAGGAGGCGGTTATCAACATCAAATTATTTTTTAACCAGAATTTTCATGACCCTACAAAAGTCTATGGTTGGGTGGGTAGAAAGTTTTCCTTTTTAATTTTATTGACCAAAAGAAATTCGTATTCCATATTCGAATTTTGAACCGAAATTATTTTTGTAAATTTTTGTAACTTTATTTCCCACATTTTAGTAAAACTGAAAAAATGAATCGTTTAATTAAAAATTCTCCAAAAAAAAGATTTAACCCTTGTCCTCTACCCACCCAACCATAGACTTTTGTAGGGTCATAAAAATTCTTGTTAAAAAATAATTTGATATTGATAACCGCCTCCTTTCAGGGATTGTTTTTAATAAATGAGTATAACCATATTTCAAGTAAGTAGATGCTTATCAATTATGAAATCAATTGATGGAATTATTGAGGTTTGTTTACTACTGGTTTTGGTTTTAATTTCATCAGTTGATTTAATAATTGATAAGCATCTACTTACTTGAAATATGATTATACTCATTTATTAAAAACAAACCCTGAAAGGAGGCGGTTATCAATATCAAATTATTTTTTAACCAGAATTTTCATGACTCTACAAAAGTTTACGGTTGAGTGGGTAGAGGACGGGTGCTAAATCTTTTTGTTGGATAATTTTTTGAAGAAATGTATGCTATCATTTTTTTTTATCGCCAAATCGCTTGTGCAATAATTTAAAATTATCACCCTAACAAAAAAAATGATTATTTTTTGATTATTATGATGAATGAAAATAATTTTTTTGTTGAATATTAAACCTTTTTTGTACGACAGACGAATTTTCTTGTTGTTATATTCGTGTCAAGTGATTATCAATATCAATTTTTTTTAAGCAAAATTTTCATGAACTCACGAGAGTCTACGCTTGGGTCCGTATAGGACGGGGGCAAACTCAAAATATATCACATCGTATATGCTTTTGATGGATCATGGCACACAAAAATGCGAAAATCATACCAGGGGTCTTATTTGGTCATGAAACGTCGAGAAATTTTACTCCCGCACCCAGGTCCCGTTGTCGGGTCAAATTTAATAGCTGATTTTTCGATACTCGAAAATCAGCTAAAACATGAAATTACTAGACTAAAATGATGGATGCTGTCCGTCGATCTCTTGGAAGAATCTTTTGAAAGTTGGATTTTTTCGGAAATTTATTACTCGTTGGTTCGTAAGACGAATCTCGGTTAAATTGATACCTTCCGTACTGTTAATGATGACTAAAGTACGGTCATGGTTGATATGGAAGGTTCTATTACCAATGGAACCAATTTTCTGCAAGTGGAATAGTGGTACGTATTGATATTCCGGTCTCGGTTTTCGCATCAAAACGGCTGTTATTGCGACGATGGTTAAACAAATGATTGCTATGGATAGACACACGTGGTAGAGATTACTTTCTGGCTGTGCGCTGGGTTGTAATTCTGTGAAATGAGACTAATTAATATCTTAATTATCTAATTTTTTGAATGTTCATACGTAAAAGTACTTACGCGTCATGTCGGCTTTTATCTCATATCCAATCCATTTCCATCGTATGGTGATTTCCTCGACGGAATAGTATACGCAGGTGAAGATTAGTAATAGAATTCCTATTATTCCGTACATTTTTAATTTGGAAAACGCGGGTTATCAAAAGAAATATAATAAAAATGCGAACCGTTAAATTCAATATCCACTATGGCTGATATAAGGTTAAAAACAAACAAACATTCGCGTCACTCGTATCCTCGGTGGTAGAAAACAAAGGATCTACGTTTACTAGCGCTAGTAGTTTGTTGCATTTTGACTTTTTTATTGCTGTGATTTACTCATGAGGGTGAATTTCCTGTAATTTCTGAGCAATGATTTATCTAGATAATTGTGAATTCACGAGGATTTAACAGTAAAAAAATTAAAATCTTATATATTAATTCGGAACAGTTTTTTTTTTTACAGAAAAAAATTTTCGTTAGCGAATAGTATTTCGTATACTTCGTATTAGTAAAGGTAATGGAATATGGACTCTTATAGTCCAATGTCCGTGTGTGATTCGGATTCGTATAACTTGCGATTTTTCTTACCTGAATGCAATAAAAATTTTATGAAAAATCACAATGTACTGGTCACTGTATCTGGCATTGCAGTCATTCAGTTTCCGAGTTGAAATTCATTTCTCTAAAGAAAGAGAAAAAAATCACCTAAAATGTACTAAATAATTCAGTATTGTTAATCAAATTTTAGACGAACTCGTCGAAGTCTGTCGTTTTGGCATGAGTCAAGGCACGTGCGCGAGAAAAACTACGTATGTCGTTGAAACGACGATAAGTCAACGACGTAGAAAAATTTTCAGCAGCGTTTCGCTAACATACATGAAAAGTTTTTCAGTACAATACAAACGAGTACACTCTAGTCAAGGTGATCCATGTACGTAAATACAATGTGTAAATAGACTTACACGATAGAGTGCATCCATCTATACGTACGAAAAGGTGTACCAACCTCACGTGCTTGTTGATCGCCGTATTGAACTAATCATCGCATATGTCAATTGTCAACCTGTGATTGCCGATCAATATACACGTGAAGTTTTGTTTTGGTCGCGTTTCGGAAAAATCCTCTGTCGTAATATTCCTTTTATCGCAGTATATTTAGCATATAAACAAAACATCGAATGCAGCTTAATGGCGCAGAACATGCGTTACGAGTAGATTAAGCCATTATGTATTAATTTATAATAACGAGAGAATTTTAATAGTTCGTCCTATATTTCGGTATTTCTCGGAACCGAGATGTTTTGCCAACTAGATTAGTTCCAAACAGAATGAGTATAGAACGGCAGCCGCTGCCGGCTCGATGTTCGCGTAGTCGTAGTGCGTGTTTTCGGACACGAACGAAATTTTTTTATGTCGTTGGAAATCTCGAAAGTTACCCACGGTCAAGAGGAGAGGACCGAGGCTGGAGTGTGAGAGGAGATAGATTTTTTTCACGTTGTTTCGATAGTTTGAAATTGATGTAGGAATAATTTGAAAATTGTCAAAATCATAGTGTAGCTGGACAATCTCAAGAGAGGAGGGGAGCGGAGGTTCACGAAAATGAAACTAAACAAAAATTGAATCACAAAACAAAATGAAGGAGCATGCTGAATCCATTTTTCATGTTCATTTCACTCAGAACCCAAAAGGAACCCCTGGGTGGAGGGTCAATCATCAAAATTTTCACATATATCATGATGGGTATCAAAATGTACATTTTTTCAACCCTGATTGATGTATTTATTATATCCCTTGGTGAAAAGAAAACAAATTTGGAAGACTCCGAAGCACGATTTTTAACCAGGAAAAAAATGCGCTTATAATATGCCGTTAAAATGTGTGAAAAATGCATAAATATGCTCTATAAAATTGTACCTTCATAGGTATCAAAATGTAGGTATTTTAAAAGCGATTTGAATAACCTTATTAAATCGTACGTACAGCAGAACTAAAAGAAATTTAGGGCAAAAAACATCAAAGTAACTATTTATTTTGAGAAAATATAAAAAATCGTTTTGCATTAAACATCATTTTGATTTAAACTTTGAAAAACGCGAAAATCACGAGGTGCTCTTTTAGATTATCGACAAGAAACGATCTACGATTATCCCGAAGAACACTCTTCAACAAACTAAACTATCTTTCAACATCACTTATGAGAAGCGTTGCTGAGAAATAAAAATGTATTTTCCCCTAGCTCAACAGCTTCCCACAACTCAAAAGATATAGTTTCTAACTTTGTGATAGTTTCAGCGATTTCGCTATAGTTCTGTTGAATTTCTAAAATATCCATCGTCAACTTCGGTTTAGACTTTTCTAACAAACGCTGATTTTCTTTAATCGATGCTGCATCACCTTCATCCAAAGTATTTACAAACTCCACTATGATTGAAGTTCTCAGCGTAGTACAAAACAGCAACCAGCTACATCCCCTATCTCGTCAATACAGGCTTGGGTGGCAACTTTGGCTCAGGATATTGCTCGTGAAAAGCAGTAACTCGATCGAGTGATTTAAGAAAAATCTTCATTGCTGCGACGAATTTTTCTACTTTTTTGTACTTTCCTCGGATAGCTTCAGCAACTCTGTGCAGCGCATGGGCTAGATAAAATTAAAATGACCAAGGACCTAATAATATACCAGGTGTTCAAAAACCAACATCTTATACTCGCACAACGTAATTCTTCCGGGGCCATAGGCCCTAATCATGGCCATTCTACGTGTGTTTTTCATCGAACTTGGCCAAATGTGTACGAGATGACTCACGTGATAATGGCTCAGCGAAGGGTGGAGAATATCGTTACGAGGAATTTTTTTTCGTAAATGATAATAATTAGCTTCTATGTGTAAACTCCGATGATGTGCGGGATTCATCGTGGAGCGCCGATCTGGCATAGAAAGTTGGCATTTTAACCGTTTTGAAAAAAAATAACGAAATGAATAACTATACGAAGGTGCGGTGGCGGAGCCAAGCGGAGTACTTTCCGTATTAATTATTATATATCTATTCGTGTAAACGTGCAATTTTTTAGGTCATTAAATCGTTAAAAGAGAGGAAAGAAAACATGTCGAGCATTTGTTTTTCTCGCGTATTCGTAGAAAAAATTCTCGCGATGAAATCATCTTTTTGGAAAGGGCGTATTTACATTATAGCCCTGAAATTTTACTCCTTGTCTAAACTCTTGGGTAGGGTGTTCTTGATGTGCCAGAATCGATTAATGTCTAGATCGTTTCTGTAACGTTTTGTGTATTCGTCTGCTGAGATTTCCGTACCAAAGTTGTGTAACGTATATGTGAAAAGGGGCTGCTATTCTGAGTTCATCAGTCGGATGGTTTCTGTTATTTTTTGTCTTTTGGTATTTCTTTGTAAAATTAGGGCCAAAGGTCGCTTCTGTCCCTTTTTAATAGACCATGTATTTTGGTTAGTTAACTTGTGTATCTCTTGTACGACCATATCTACTTCATTTTTGAGGAAAGCAATAAGATATGAGAGCCTTTGAAAAGTTTTTCATCCTTGAACCTTGGCTAATAAGTCCTCAAGGTGTTTGGCATGATTCTCAGAAACATCTTGATAGGATAGTTGAAATTCACGAAGTTGCAATCCTTGCTGGAACTGCAAAGTTTCTAGTTGATTTAAACAAACACGATTCGCGAAATTCTGCCAGCAATTGGCTTTTTCACAATAACTCATTTTGAATTTTAAAGTAGAGAAAATAAAATTTTGAAATTTTACACGAAGCATTACACGTAATGATTAAGAACGTATAAACATACGAGGGATAATTGAAAAGAAATGCCTCCACCCCTGTAGAATCCGTTCTAATTGAATTAGACGAATGAAACAAATTTTAAAATGTAGAAAAAATTATATTGAACAAAATTACATATTCACTTTTCGACATAGTCACCGTCAAGTTCGATATATTTTTGAAAACGCGAAATCCATTTTTCAAACCCGTTGATGAAAAATTCTCCAGTTTTTTCTCTCAACCAGTTATCGACAAATTGCTTGACCTCGACGTCGGAGGTGAAATGGATGCCTTTGAGACTCCTTCAACGCGGGAAACAAAAAAAATCCGAGGGCGCCAAATCCGGGCTGTATGGCGGATGGTTTTGAACTGACTCTTGTAATAGCAATTAGATGCAATTCAAATAGTTTTTAGTCATCAATGAAAAAGAAAAAAATCATTGGTAATAATTTTTTTTGGAATATACCTCACTGTCCAGTCTATGCAGCTTGCTGTATTTGTAAACTGTTTCGAATACGCAGGCTCGAATCGTCGAGGAGACTCGTGCGAGTGTATTAGGTCTTTTATGACAGGCGAATAAAAATGTTGTTTACTAATAAACGATGTTTTCGTATGAAAATGATGAAATGGTCGTTGATGATATTAGTTCCAGCGCGTTGAAAAACACATTTGCCCGCCGCCATAACTCTATACCGAAAATAGAACTAAAACTATGTCATCTCAACATCAGTCTGGCCGTTTGTTGTTATTACTATACCGTACGTCTTCGGATTTATCTGATGCAAGTGTACATCGACTAGTCGTCGCAGTCGGATGTGATCGTTACCAGAATTGCAGGCCATTAATGATGGTTCATAGGGCGAATTCCTCAGACATGATCCATTTTGCTATTCCATTAAGCGGCCTTTCTTCAGCAGGCGCGAAATACGATGATTGTAGCTTTTTTGTGATAAGGAGGTCAACAAAATTATTTTGAGGTTGTAAGGAATTCTAGAACAGAATACATTTAAAAAAGTTCCAAAGTAAAGTTGCTCTTATCAAGTCATTTGATGTATTCACGTATTCGTAAATCGACTCCAGCTCGTAGAAATGGAATCCCAAATCATAAAGCGAATGTACATTGTTATCGAGTTGTAAAAGCTCGTCGAAACAGTTTTTTCAAGTCATCCTCAAAAAATAGCAAGCTCTTCGGTGCATAACTCTTATTGGAATTGCAATATATAAAGACAACTTGTGAGAAAACCAACTTGTCCATGGGCATGTTTAGGAATATCAGTACTATTTTCCCCAACTATATCACTTAGTTTGGCAAAGCTTAAGTTTTAATTTCTAACAATTGAACTATTTTTCAATTTGAAAATGAAGTGTGTCACCGACTAAAGCAAATGCCACCAATTTCATATGCTTACTTAGAAAAGCCAAATTCAAAGCACATGAAATATCGATCAAATATTGTTTTTGTGGACTAATCTTCCATGCGACGAATGTCAGTAACAAAGCGTACATTTAAACGCTTACCAGTCCAAAAAAATTTAAATGAAAATAAAAACTAGAATATATGTACACGAAACCCAACTGTCGGTCAGATAAGTAGGTAAATGGGAAAAAATTTTCAAATTCGTTCCACCGTGCATCGTGTTTGTTGTACGTATTTGTACAAAGCGTGTACCTACAGTTCTACACATCGTTGTCTGTCCTCGATTCCTTTTTTAAAAGATTTACGTGCATTTTTCTATAACTAATCTACGTCAAGTCGAATAATAAGTGTATTATGAACGCAATAAGTACAGTCCTTCATACGTCTCTTTTTTTCTCTTTTACTCGCTGAAAAAAAAAAATTGAAACTTAAACGTGTCGAAGGTGAACAAATGAACATTTGGAACGTACTAGTCGCGAATATTATTGGTATGTACCCAAATGTACGTACTCGTACTGTGTACTCGTTAAGTGTTTGACACTGTACCTACATATTTCATAGACTATTATTTTCTTTCTTATTTTGCCTTTTAATGAGTCACGCGTCAAAGATTTCCATCGTAATAACTAGCTGGTTACTTGTATAAGCTTCAGGAAGATCAGAGACGAAGCAAAGCTCGGTGGGTTATGGAATTTAATGTGGCTTCGGAAGGTGCATGGGGCTCCGAATGCGGGTAAATTGCGACACATCCCACAGAGATAGCGTAGAGAAAGAGGTCTAAATGTGGCACCCCATTTTGTTTTTGCTTGCTGTATTTTTGCTGAATCACCAGAATTTTTAAAAAAATAGGTCACATGTGTAAACAACTGTGCCCGATCACATCCTGGGGTCATTTTTCAAAAATTATGAAAATTCATTTCAGAATTTAATTTTTTTCAAATTTTACCAAAATGGATCATTTTGAAAATTGGGCCTAAAAGTGGCCCCCCCCCCAAATATCAAAAAATGTTTAAAATAACGTATAAAGACACGAGGAATTGTTTATTTAAAAAAAGAGAATTATTTTTCATTCATCTTGACAGATTGTGGCACGCCGTAGAATTTTATGGTCTTTTTTAAGGCCATTTTCCGGCTCTGTAACCATGAAAGGCGTTCACACCTCCCTAGGCCGTTAACATCGAAATTGGATACCACTTATTGCCCTCTACCCGGAGGTTAAAAAATCGCAGATGGCGAAAGAATTGAGTTTTTTTGAGTTAAAAAAAAAAATGGACCTAAAATATTCCTATTGATGCGGAAAAATTATTTCGAATGAAAAAATTGAAAATTTTTCAATGTAGTCTTGCCAACTTTCAATTTTTGCAAAAATAGATTTTTACCATGAAAAGTTTGGAGAATTTAAAAACCGAAAGTTGGCATGATTGCAATGGAAAAGTTTCAATGTTTTCAATCTAAATAATTTTTCTGCATTAATAGGAGCCTTTCTCCGTTTGAGCTAGTGGTCTAGAAAATTTTATGGTGCATCTTCAACTCAAAATGAACCACTTCATTGAATTAGGTCAAAAATAGAGATTTTTTTTTCACTTCACCAATTCACCATGTTTGATTCATATTCCTTCTTTTTTCTTGCGTCATTTGCCTAAAAACACGTAACCAGGTGTAGCCTTTGAACTTCATGGCATTGACAAGAAGACTATCGACTCGAAAACTTCTTCGGTTATTTCAATTCGAAATCACGGAGCGTATCCGCATCGTCGGCGTCGCATATACGTCCGTGTAGGAATATACCTACATACGTCAATACGACCGGCGAATCTAACTGCATTGCCAAATGCGGTTACGAAATAAATGCAATTGTCGGGTATATAAAGTCCGGCACCTATATGCGGGTATAGCCAAAAATGTGACCTTTTAAAGCACAACGCAGAAGTGTTTCCTTCCTCCTATAGTATAACGAAAGCTGGCGCATATTTCGATTTGCAACCGTACAAGTATTCTTACCTGCAAATTGCTACGCATAACGTATGCTCCTTTGAGCGACATCGACATTGCTCCGTTTTACTCTTGATATTCTTTTAATCGAATACATACACAATAGCACGCAGTCGCGCCACGTTATTCGCATAGGTATCTCGTGCCAATAAATTCGAATGCATACGTTATTTCCCTATTCAGCCTACCTCGGCACCGCTCTCGCTCATAGTTCGGCCAGCGTTCAACTTCGATACGTCGACGATTCGATAATTAGTCAATCGAGTCGTTTGAAACGAGTTTTAATTTATAGCCAAACCATTACGTGCCTAAGTATCTACGCATCGAAAATCAAACGCACGTTATTTCGCTCAGGCCATTTTCACGGTCAATACGATGAAAAATCGTGTAAAAATGGCCAGGTCATGAAGGGGGTGAGAGGAAATTCCGCTACGCAGGGTGGCCGTCGACGCGATCGTAAATCGGTTAATTTATTAAACAAATCTAGCACCATCTTTCACGCTCCAAATAATGAAAATACTTGGCCCGGCCATACCAGCTTTCGCGCCCATTGGACGCTGGATAAACACAGTTCATTAACGAAATGCTATAAAAATAACAATTTTTTTTCTCCTTCGTACACTTAGTTCGCGAGTAGAAAAAAAAAGTAACAACGAAAAATAACATTTTACAATTTGGCAATACTTCGCGAAGGTGCGGGTGTCGTTTGTTATCAACTGTGTAACAAAATTCATTACTTTTAATATAGATACGGCGCAGTATGTAAAAAGATGTCCCTGGCGTGGTGATTCTCAAGCATAACCATCGCGATACGACCACCATAGGTCTTCTACAAAGGTCAGATCGGTATCGTGTATTGCGCTGTGCCTACCACTACGGGGCAAACATTTACTGAAATAGACCTATCTTCGTCTCAACCAACGGTTTACGTGGCAATTGCATAGCCAAAAGACTACAATATACGAAGTCGAAGACCACTAGAATCCTTTTTCTTGGAATGACCGACGTAAAGCTTGCCATCTTTTTCACCTAATTTTTTTTCTCTTTTTGCAAATCTCCACCAAAGACCTTACTCTATTTATCGCTTCATAAATGCTGACCACCGAATATTGGGGGCTGGCCAATTCTCCCAGCCCGGCGGGTAATACGTACGTAGTAAATTTTGGAATCTCTTTCATTATCGTATGCCGCAGAACGAATCGCATACAAGCTTTATTGCCATTCGGCGGAACGCGAACCCTTCCGTGAACTTGGATAATAAATATCATACGATTTTCAAGGTTTTTCTGTGTACTGTATAGGTACTGCAAACAAACAGCATCTAGCCCACTTACGTATACGTATTACGTTCGTATCGTCGCCATTGTTGCATTCGTACTGCAACTCTTCGCCCTTCTCTCGTCTCTTTGGTTAATTAACCAAAAAAAAAGTACGATTTTTCTTCACTTTTTGGCATATCTACCGACTGCGTTACCAGCAGCGTATTTTTGTCAGTTGGATCGCCATTATGTGAGTAGGATCGCTGATTATCACGTTAAAGGATTGAGAAAATGCATTAACAAAAAATACCTGTCCGAATTTCGTTGTATGTGTTTTTTGTCGTTGGTATGCATTGCACCTAGAAGATGATAGGAGTATTAGCGTATCTAGACCTTCATAAAGGAGGAGGGGGTTAGAATTGGGCTAGATAGGGTGTCATCAAGAGAGGACAGTCAGAATATATAGTCCCGCTGTTTTTTAACTGAAAAAACTCGCGATAGAGGTTTAAGGAAACAAACAAACATTTATTTTGAATTAAATTCAAATCTTAATTATACTCCTACAATACAGGTACACTATACAAAATTATTTTAAACGTAATGATGTACGTCTTGGCTTTTCGGCTAAAAAATTTGAAACTTCATCAGCAGTAATATCGATTTCGCGGTAGATGTGAAACAATGCAAGACCATTCAATCTTACCTGACCTACAGTGCTTCGAATGTACGTTTTTAAACGTGGAAGAGTGGAAAAGCTTCGTTCATTGATCGTAGTGCTTACCGGTAATCTGTCTAAAATTTTTAACAACCGTGAAATCGAAGGGCAAATTTCTGAAGAACAAGTAGCATTAAGTACTCCATAGCGTTTTTAAGAGACTTTCCTGGGCGCTCAGAAATCGATCGATTTCGAATATGTCATTTATCGCTAACAGGTCATTTGATCCAATTTCTTCTGGTGTAATATCCTCTAAGGTTTTGTCTTTATATAGGTACTGAAAACGGCAGTGCGGGTGATAATATTTTAAATAAATTAAACAATATAGTTCATATTTCAACGAAGGTCTAGTGTTTTGTATATTACCCGAGTTTGTTATATGATACATTAGCTGTTCGTTTGCTTGCTTCGTACGGTTATATGCACCTTTTTTTGGAAGGGATGCATTTGACTTGAGATGCTTTCAATGGGTGCCGTTCATTTGCGCCGATTTTCATTTTTTTCGATTCATTTGCGCCAGTACTTGAAATGAAAGCCATACGTTACAGAAGGAGATCAGAAGTGTGTGAATGTTGTATTTGATATATGCACTAAAAACTGTTTCATAAAAAAATTTTTAAAAAAAAGTCCAATCTATACAGCAGCACAAACCTCATATTTCTATATTATTATGTTATGAGTGATTAATTGTTGAAAAATATCAGAAAAAAAATCAATTGAATAAAATATTTCAAATTTTTTCTAAAAAAGTTATTTTTTCAGATGTTTCACCAATTTCTAAATTTGTTGGAAACTTTTGACTGACTCAAATAAATTTTTTTTCAGATTTTCTCTACCCAAAATACTATCTTTTTCAAATAAAATTAAAACATGAATCAACCTTCCATTCTCATTTTTATCCATTACATATAGGGGAGGAGGACGTACCTTGGAACGATTTTCTGGTTTTTGGAAAATAAATCACTTAAGGGTAGTCTCGAGAAAAAATGCAAGTAAGTCATCTGAAAGTCCATATTTTTACGCGTCTAATGGCGTAAAAACATTTTCTCCTCACCCTTTTTGAACCGGTTTAAACTGACGTTATAGAAACATCTACAAAGTTGCAGGTCTATCTACTGGAGAGGTAGACTCGGGCTGATTCGATATAGACGCGGGCCTGTCTGCTGAAGAGGTAGACTCAGACTGATTCGTTGTTGGCGCGGGCCTGTCCGATACGAACGAACATGACAAATCTTCATCTGCAAATTTTTCTGGATTTAATGGGTAGATTCCTTTAAAAAGTGGGAAAAGTTTAGATTAAATTACCATATTTTGGCTTTAATTTTAATTCAATAGTAAAACCATACCTGATGCTTCAAATCCACTCAAAATATTTTTCGGTGTGAAGGACACCTTATAGGAATTCCCTATCGCCTCTGCCATGTCCTACAGAGTGAAACCTTTTTTTCTTGTTGACGATAAGAAATTATCGACTTGCCGATTGAATGCGCTTTTGAAAGACTTGAAAACTGCCAGATCTAATGGTTGCAATCGGTTGGACGTATGTGGAGGGAGCGTTACGATATGCATGCCTAAAAAAATGTAAAGAATTTCGTTACGTGAACAGCATTCCACTGTAATAATGTTGAAAATAATATAAACAAACTTTTTACTTTGGCCATTTCAATTACATTCGGGTTAATATGACTTTCATGATTATCATAAACAACCAACACAGGGTCGTCTTTAGACGGTTTAACTCGTTGAATGAATTTACTAAAGTAGTTCGTAAATATTTCATCGTTCGACCATCCATTATGATTGAAGCTGTAAGTCGCGCCTGAATATCCGTTTTTCTGATAAGCATCTGGATTTCTTACTCAAGGAATAACAATATGAGGAGGTTTGAAAAGTCCAGAAGCACTAATAGCTGATATCACAGTAACTAGCTCTCCTCTTTCTCGAGTTGTTACTCTACCTGGATAAAAATAAAATAAATAAGGAGATAAATTTACGTTAATTCACCAGTAACTTGCAAAAAATGAAAATTTTCATGGTTATGAAAAACTACCAAAATGTATTGTTTTCTTTCCATTTCTAAATTTAGGTACGTGGGCAATTCTCAAAAAAAACGGCATATTTCTCAATGCAAAATTTAAAAAAATGAAAATGAAAAATAATTGATTTTTTTTATTAAAATGATTAATATGCATGCCCCAGAGTCCATTTATCACATTGAGCTCAATTCATTTCCACTTTTCAAAAACCAAATTGTGGCATGCCAGGTAGAAAGGAGGCTTACGTCCAAAAAATCGATTTTGTTTCTTTTCGATTTTAGTGCCCA
>FIZU01021481.1:0-20357 GCA_900064475.1 Pseudococcus longispinus | reverse complement strand
GAAATGGCAATTTTTACAAAAAATGACGATTTTTACCTTGAAATGACAATTTTGACCAAAAATTCACCATTTGGATAAAAAAACAACAATTTATGAAAAACGAAGGTTTTGACACAGATTTATAGTATTAAAAGAAAAAAATGACAGTTTGGTTTAGAAAATGAAAAATGACAAAAAACGATGATTTTGACCAAAAGTGATTTTTGCTAAGTATAATATTTTTATAATCATAGAGAAATCTGTTCGTACGCAACAGTAGCCAGGGGGATGGGTCGCGAAGTGGCCCAGCCGCCTAGTTTGGTCATAAAATTCATTAAAGAGATGAAACTTTCAAAAAAACGATAAAATCGTCCTAAAATTTTCCAAAAACAAACTTTTTTGGATTTTTTTTTTCAATCAATTGAAATCTTTTTTTGTAAGCTTTGTGAGGAAAGAATGAGAGAGACAGAGGGATGAAAAAGGATCACGAAGCAGGCAAGAAATTCATACAAAATGTCACCAAACTCCATTTACAATTTTTTTCTGAATTAAATTGCCGAATTTATTTATTGGTATTTCGAAAGTTTATACGTAGTATTGAAAAAAGTTTGAAATTCAATTTTTCAACATTGGTAAATTAGAGGTCGTTGCACGATTCTGCTTGTGAATAAATTTGAACAATTCAATTTGCTATTTTTATGGTACTCAAACGAATAAAAAGGAAATTTGATAAATACCTAGATACGAGTATTTTCCCAGGTACTCAACTTTATGAAAATTTCAGTTTATAAAATCAAAAGTTTCTCGTTAAATTTTTTTCTCTTTTTTTACCTTTTTTTTTGACCTTGATAAAAAGTGGCCAAGGGCATATAATTTTCTTAAAAATCACGCAATCACGTTTTCAAAATTTATCGGTCGTTTTGAAAACGAAACCACTGTAAAAGTTTGATTTTATACCGAGGAAAGTAAAAGTGATTCAACGTAAACAGGAAATCGAATACAGAATAATATGTTTATAAAAACATCGCTATTGATTCAAAATCGAAAAAAAGCAACAACAAAACGTCATCTGACGTAAGAACTTTCACCGTGGGTGGAAAAAATTGATTTTCTCCCTCATTTCTAGTAAATTCTACCCATTCATTTCTCTGAAAAGTTGGGATTATAAAATTATTAGAAATGGAGGATTATAAATACTCGTAGAAAGAAATGAATAATATTCGACGTATTGATAAATCAACTCGACGCGAATCTAATTGCACAAATCTGCAGGCAAGGTTCTTATTTGTGTAACCAGCGATTTAATTATTTTAACTCGCTGTTAGCGAATTAATGATTCGAAATGGTAATTTAAACAAAGGCGATAATACATTTGCACAGAGTCGTCTACTGCATACATATATGTAACGATTCGAATCAATTTCACGATACCCCCTCCCTCCCTCTTCACTCTTTTTTGGTATCTCGATCCGCAACAAAATAGTAAACGAAAAACGTTAGATTGGGATTGTTCATCTATTTCGTTTATTTTATTCGCAAAGGACCCACGACTCGGGGGAATGGCGGAGGGGTGAGAAATAGCCGAATTTTATCGCGTAGGTATATGTTTTTCGCGCTGTTACATTATTGACCAGTTGATTGGTCGAATGGCGAGGGTGAAATTTTCGGCCGAAGCTCGAAAGTTGAATAATTTACGGATTATTTATTCGTGCGCTGGTTTACAGGTTGACGACAACGATGACGATGTCGATGGTGGTTTTTTTTTATGCAAATAGCACTCGTTATAAACATAACCGTTAGCGTTTTGGGAATCGCTGTGTAGTAAAGTAGTTTTCAAATTATAGTTTTAAATATATATAATACGCGGTATTTACATTATTTGTGGTTTCCTTTTTTACTTTGCCCTTTTTGCTCTTCTAATGGGTTCCATAATACGATGTTGCCATTTGGCGGAACGATTTGCCAACGAGCACGCGAATTTAATCGAATCGCTTCGTTGTTGGAAAAGTACTCGTATTTTATCGAAGGTACATTGGAAATACCGGAAAGTCATCGTCATCAAATCTTCGATAGCTAAAGGAAGAAATCCAAAAGATAAGAGAATTTCTTCGTATATCGAGGAAAAAATTCGCGATTTTATGCTCAGCCATCGAATTACGCCTCTAAATCATATTCTATCTCGGTGGGTTATCGTATATGAGAGCTCGTGTCGACTTTTTTTTCGCTCATTAATCGTACGTGTGTGTCATTTATATACACGATACGTGGTGTATCGGAAATGTCATCGTTGCGACGATTATTTCGTTATCAGCGGCGGTAATTTGCCACATATGGTGGACGACGAGGGTGGTACATGAACATAAAAGCAGCAGCCAGTTACAAATATGTATTTTGTGTTGAACGTACCTAACCTACACTACACGAGGTACATATGTATAGTTAGTTGCTATAAACAGTATGTGTTTTTCGAGTTACATGTATACGAGTATGTCACGTGTGGGTCTGAAAATACATCATAGGTACTAGGTTGCCGAGTTAGTGAATGAATACCGCCGAAATAAAAGAAGATACGAGAGCCATGGCTCAGTTATAGCCGAATTGCGTTGTGGGTAATGGACTTTTAATTAAAAAGTTGTAAAAGTTTGCGAAAACTAAAAGCTACAATGGTGTTTTTGAAGCAGATGAGAGAGTAATTTGCTCGGTGTGATGTGAGTTGGTTGTTGGCTAAAAAGGTTTCGATGAATGGGGGAGATTCGCGTTGTTTTCATAATTTGTCAGAATGGCGAATGTGTGTGTAAGAGAATAATTTTTAAAAATTTTGATTGGAGGAGTAATTTTTGATATTTGATAATTTGATATCTCTCATATACTGCAATTTCAGCAGAATCGAACAAGTTTGATTTTTTTTACTCTTTTTCAAGAATTGAGTATTTTTGACTTTGGAAAAATGTTACGTGAAATGAGTTGAAAAAAATCAAAGTTTCTCGATTTTGCTGAAATTGGAGTATATGAGAGATATTGACTTGAAACAAGCTCAAATAGGATTTTTAGACCCTTAGGTCATCTCGAAAAGGTTGTGGGTTCCCAAAATGGCGTAATTTGGGTACCTTTAAAAAAAATTTGAAAAAAGGGAAAATGAACGAATTTGGTCTAAATGCAGATTGGAGGTGTATTTTGGTATCATTAATGATATATTGCGAGAAAAAAAAATTTCGCCCAGAAATAACCCATTTAAGGGAGGAAAATGGACAAAAAAATCGGTTTTTTGCATTTTTAAAGATGACGAACAACGATATCAAGTTCTACAAAAATATGGGGTTGTACACCTAAACTAAGTACACAATATATTTTTTTTCAGAATTGCATTTCCGAAAAAGGTTACCAAAATGGTAATTTTTTTCAAAAAATTCCTAAAATCACCCTTGATACTGTCTACTATTCCTGCAAGTTTGAAAAAATTCGGTTGAAAACTGCCAAAAATAGAAATTTCTAACGAAAATCCACATTTAACCCCCTAGAAGGGATTAGGGTTGAGATATCGACCTAAAAATTTTGGTACGAGGGTTTTGGACCATATTTACCAACTTCAACTGGATAATTCAAAATTCGGTGCTCAGGGCCAAATCACCCCTTTAAACTCGGCTACATTTTGTTAAGGAAACACTTCAGACCCTTCGGACTTAGAATTTTCAGAGATCACGCTGATCTTCAGTTATTTTGTCATTCTGTTTTAGACTTTGTGGACTTGGAAATTTTTCAGATTTCAAA
The DNA here is from genome assembly GCA_900064475.1 of Pseudococcus longispinus. Classification (NCBI taxonomy): domain Eukaryota; kingdom Metazoa; phylum Arthropoda; class Insecta; order Hemiptera; family Pseudococcidae; genus Pseudococcus; species Pseudococcus longispinus. The sequence goes on along the minus strand of FIZU01021481.1, from coordinate 16,610 downwards.
CGATTTTTTGGACTTGGAAAATTTCAGAGATTTTCTTGAGCCAACAGCCTTTTTGGATGAAAATTTCAGATTGAACCTAAATATGGTTTAAACATTGTAAAAATTGTGAAATTTTCATAAATATTCAAAACATAACTAAATCTGTTTAAAAATCATGAAAATTGTTGAAAATGTTGCTAAAATGGTCAGAAATTTCCTAAAAATTGTCAAAAATTTTGTAAAAATTCTCAAAAAGTCATGAAAATTATTGAAAATGTCATATAAAGTACTATAAAATTACCATACAATTTTTTGAAATCATCGGAGTAATAGACTCAAAAAACACGAAAATTGTCAAAAATCTCGTAAAACTTGTTGAAATTTTTCAAAAAAAAATTCAAAATGTAAAAATTACCAAAGATTCCTGAAAATTTTGAAGAACTGTCAAATTATCAGCATACGAATAAATCAGTAAAAATACCGTAAAAACAAATCAAATACCGTGAAAATTGTGGAAAACTTCGTACAAATGATGGAAAGTGTAATGAAAGTCGGTAAAAAAAATTGCAGAAATGCCCAAAAAATCGTGAAGAAAGTCAAAAATGTTGTTTTAAGCGGTGAAATTTTCATTAAAATCATTGAAATTTATGCTGGTTTTTATTTATACTCGGTGAAAAATTTTTTCTTTGTTCTGCTCCCATCCCCTAAACTTGTTCCTTTTTATGAAAAAATTGATCCTAGAAAGTTTTCAGCGCTTCTACATATAAAATAAGTGGTGCCAAATCTCTCCCAAATTTTCAAAAAATTAAAAAAAAATGTTTCCTTATTTTTTTCAAATGAGGGGATTGGGGGGGGGGGTGGACATGAAAGCACCACTTGAAATTTAGTTGGGAAAAATGAAAACAAAAACTAATAATTTTCTCATAAAAAGAAATAATTTTGAGGAGTGGCAGAAAAAAAATTCTCAAGTTGAAAATAAGGGCAACCCTTGAAAATATTGTAAAAAGGGTTGAAAAAAAGAAAATAAATTTGTCAAAAATCTCGTAAAATTCATCACAATTATTAGATTTTTTTATCAATTTTTCGTCGTTTTTAATGATTTTTGTTAAAATGTGGAATATTACAACGTTTCAGTTTTCATAATTTTAATTTAAATAATTTTTATGAGAATATCTACAATTTTTGAGACTTTTCGACAGTTTTAATGATTTTTTGAAATTTTTTACTGTGCTGTTAAAGATTTTTGTGAAAATTTTGACAATTTCAACATTTTTGACGATTTTAATTGTGCTTTTTTGGCCATTTTTGTTGTACTTTAATCAATTTCACGAAAATCTCAGCAATTTTTTACCGAGTTTTAAAACAATTTTAATCATTTTTTCAAAAATTTCAACAATTGTCCCGATTTTATGACCATTTTTAATAATTTTCACTGAATTTGTTTCTTGATTTGTGTTTAAATTAGCAATTGGACAAAAACTTTGCCCCGAGATGACTTTAGTTGGATCGAAGCTTACGAGACCCACCCTATATGCGAAAATAAGTTGAGAAATTTAACTCCAGAAATTCAGCAGGCATTTTAGAGACTTTCAATTTAACGTAAAATGAATGAAGTTGAATTTTTTTTTGAACTCTTCGAAATTTTACAGATTGTTGTAAGAGAACCTCTAAAATTTTCCTAGTAGTATTTTATTTTTGAAAAGTCATGACATTGACAAGTAAATTATACCTAGTTACTTGTTTAAATTAAAAAAGTATTGAAAACTAACCCGGATTTACGGTTGGGGGGGGGGGCTCAGCGGGATATAGCCCGCAGTGGCAAAATTCTGGGGTGGCAAATTTTGAAGAAAAAAAATCGAAGATTTAAAAAATATACTTCTAATTTTTATAATAAATCAGAATTTTTCTCAATATTTATGGTCAAAATCTATTTTTGCAAAAACGGAAAGTTGGCAAGACTGCAATGAAAAATTTTCATTTTTTTAATCGAAATAATTTTTTAGCATCAATAGAAGCCTTTAGGTCCAGTTTTGGTACCAATCATTGTTTATTTCCTTTTTTTTTTTGTAACTCAAAAATCTCGATTTTTCAGCCATCTGTAACCTTTTTGACCTCCTGGTAGAGTAGAGGGCAGTAAGTGTATCCAATTTCGAGGTCAATGACCTGGAGAGCTGTAGAAACTCAAATTGCACTTTTTCAGTGGGGGTGACCGAGGTACCAGGCAGGTGGCATAATCCAAAAAAGGCAAAAAATTGCGTTTTTTTCAAAAGTGTCCTCGCTTTGAGCACCCTCAGCTCCCTCCTTCTTTGAGCTAAGAGTCAGAAATTTTCTAGGGCGCATCTCTAACTCAAAATGAACCACCCTCTTGGATTTGGTCAAAATCCGAGGTATGTTTTTTTTTCACTCCACCCTGAAGTACATATTAACTAAAAAGTTTAATAAATTGTTTCACAAAAATACAATTTTTTGAAAGGGAAGGGGAAGGGGGAGATAATGCTTGTCTGAAAAAGCGCCATTTTAATTTTAACCCAGAGCGGCAAAATCTTAAATCCGCCTCTGCTTAAAAAAGTCACTAGGAGTCATAAGATGATAATCGTGAGATATAATTCGAAAAGTCACCACAAAATAACAATTAAATTATGTACTCATCATGTTTCAAAAAATGATCTAAAAAAATGAGCAGTAGTCATGAAAAAACATCAATTCAATTATTAAAGCTACGAATAAAATACGATTTCTTGAAAAAAAAATTAATTATGTAAGAATCATTATGGAATGGAAATATTGACTGGAATAATTTGTCTTGATATTTCAACTTTTTTATGATGCATCTTTTCCTGAAATTCTATTTCGTAGAATATCCATAATTCTCAAAACGATATTAGGTAAAAGTACCTACAAATTCTAGTGTATCATTACCTGCGAATAATACTCGTAATCATATTTCCCTTAATAAATGAACAAATTTCAAAGAATTTGTGAATTCGTATATAACCCAATACGAAAAATAACTTTTCTGCTTACACTACCTCTATTTGTATTACGTACAGTGTACATTGTACACCTACCTAGCTATTTGGAATAATGATTATTGGTATTATATCTCTCTATATCTATAATGTATCGATGCCACTGCCAAAACGCCAACGAACCGGAAAATTTTCCCAACCTGGTTGGCCATGATACACATTACACATAGAGACAGGGTGACAAAAAAAAAAAGTGCTGACGCAGTGAATACACACTTTTAAAAACCGTTACGCTGTACGACTTTGTGTATTATTCGTTTATCTCATTATTGGAATCAAAAAAGCTCGCGTGATCGAGGTTTTAACCGACGTAATTTGTTAGCAGCTTTTTTCTTTTCACGCCCGTTTACCCTTTAAATTATTCAAATTAAGGAAATAGCGCGAGCGTTTTTTTCCCACTTTTTTTTCCTCCATTTTATTTTATTTATTCCAAAGAGCTTTTATAGTGTGTTTATATGTAATGTATGTAGGTTATTGTGCCTGCGAACTTAATGGCATTGGTGGATCTAATGTAAGTGTATTCGTAAATTAAATATGACCTTTGTTTTACGTTTTGCAGATATAACGGCCATTTGCCAAATGGAGATCGCGGTAGAAGAAGGAGTAAATTCGTATTGTTTAGAAGAAATAGCCCAAATGGTGTGAAAAGATCGAAACATTATGTGGTCAGGACACCACATTCAACTCAAGTGAGTGTCTCAACCTTTCGAAATTTATTATAAGCATTCAATTTTCTCTACTGTCTTCTTTAACAAAAATAAATATCCTTTTTGAACCCCCTTCACCCTCACATGAGTGATCAGAATATTAATAGAAAATTATTTTTCAAGAAGTGACTACTAATACATGAATATCAAAATATGAATTTTTAGAGTCCTCAAATCAAAAAAGAAATCATTTTTACGTTTCGGTTTTGAGGGAGGAGTAAAGTGGGTATTTACAGACCAGAATTTCTCAAATTTTCAAAAAATAACGATACCGAAAATTTTTTTAAAAAAGATTTGAGAAACTGTATAAATGTTGGGACGTTTAAAATTTGAGAATTTGAAAAATGTTTATTTAATTTTTCACTTTGACAAGATGAAAAGTACCCCAAATTACATCTTGAAATGTCACATTTTGACCAAAGATAATTTATATTTTGAAATCTAATATTCAAATTTGAAAGTCAATTAATATTTATAATGAACATGTGATGACGTGTCGAAGAATTCAACGAAGAAAGAAATGAAGTTTGCGATTTTTTTGAATACTATATTCAGTCAAATGAGCAATAAAAATGATTGAAATTCTGAAAAATGTACGTATCAAAATGTGGTATTTGATGAAAAATTGATCAAGGAATTTCAACGAATACCTATTGATTGAATATTTTAAAATTTGATATTTTTATGAAAAGTCCAAAAATGTAGAAGAATGTCTCACACTATTTTTTTGCCGAAATTATAAATAGACATTCAGTCCTATAGACCCCCCCCCCCCCCCCCCCCCCCCCATCCCAGAAAAGGACAAATTTCTCCGGGAAGGAAAATCTGTTGTCATAAATGACTTAAATTGTAACTAGATGACTTTTGATTGAAATATCATCATTTTAGCATAGCATATGTTTTTGTGATGAGTAAAACCGCGAAAAATGATCGACAGGTTCGAGCGGCATGCTTTTGACCCCAGACTTTTAGACATCATGTCAGACTTTTTTGTACTTGAAATTTTTTTTCAGATTTCCATTGAATTTTTGGACTTAGAAAATTTTAGAAATATATAATGATGATTTTTGGACATTTTATCAGATAATTATTTTAGACTTTTTGGACTTGAAAAATTTTATTAGAAATGAGGTAACTTTCCGAAATTTTGTCAGGTAAATTTCTCGGACTAGGGAAGTTTCAGAAATTGATTTTATGATAAATATTTTGTCAGACTTTTTTAACTTGGAAATTTTGTACAAAATTTCAACATGGCTTTTTCGACTTGAAAATTTTTTTGAGATATGTAATGCTGACTTTCAGGCATTTTGTCAGACTTTTGTGGACTTGGAAAAATTTTCAGATTTTCGTTGCCTTTCTAAACATAATTGAAAAAAGAACCTCGTAGGTTGCATACTTTTTCTAGAAACGGAGCATGAAACAAAAAACGTATTTTTTCACAAATTTTTTTATATTTTTCACAAACCCCAGTCACAAAAATAAAATGTACAATTTAAAAAAAAAATGTTGTAAAAGAAAGCAACGAAATCGAATTTCTCAATTTTTTTCATATTTTCTTTAACTCAAAAAAAAAATTTGCTCAATATAAAAAATCTCAAAAAAAACCGCTTGATTACTGTATGCAATCAACAGAAAAAATTTCGTAACAGCCCCCCTCCCCTTAAAGTATTGAAAATTGAAAACAAATGTTTCATTTTAATGATAATTTTGTCGTAATATGTATAATTAAAAAACTAATAATTTTCAAGATTTTTTGTAAATTTTGACTAAATGCTAAAAGATTGCTAAAATTGTTAAAATCTATAACTTTTCTTCTGACTTTACAAAACTTGAAAAAATAAAATTTTTTCTCGTAGGTATGAATATCTCGATAAAAATTGTTTCAAATTTGTGATAGCTTTTCTGATCTTAAAATTTAGTCTTCTTTCTTAGATTGGCTGATCTTTTTCTTCCTTCAACTATTGAGAAATCAATGGTAAAAATGATTGTTTTGTTTAATTTTTTATCAAATTTTTTGTTTATTATTTTGTCACGTTTTTTTTTTCATTTTTTCAATGTTTTATTAGACTTTTGAAAACGTACATTTACGAAATTTTCAGAAATTTTTGACTTTTTGGACGTGAAAAAATTTATTTTGTTTCAAAATTTAATTTTTATATCAATTTGAATATTTTGTTCGACTTTTGATATCTTGTTTTAATTTAAAAAAAAAAAACAATCTCATATTTTATGAAGTCTGAAATGTCTGACAAAAAATCTCTAAACGTCAAATTTTGAAATGATATACATTTTTCAAAGTCTGAAATGTTAAGAATTTCTGAAAATTTTTAAGTTCAAAATTTCAATTGCTTACAATTTTTTTTTAAAGTTCGAAAAGTCATTTGCGTAAAAAATATTGAAAAATTAAAAAAAAATGCGACGAAAAAATGGACAAAAAAAGTAGATCCCTCCTCATTTGGGCATATACTTATGTTTTTGCTCATTGAATTTTTCAAGTCCATAAAGTCCCAATATTTGAAATTTTCTTTAAATTTTTCAAGTTCAAAGTCACTTGAATTTTGCAAATTTTTTCAAGTTCAAAATAGCCAGACAAAATATCTAAAAGTCATTGTAACGAATTTTCGTAAATGAATTTCGGTATGGAATTTTTTTGAAAAATTCTCAAAATCCAATTCCGAGTACAAAAAGTTAGTAGAAATCTGAAAAATTTTCCAAATTCAAAAAAGTTCGACAAAATGTGCAGAAGTCAGTCTCACGTAAAAAGCTGTCTGATTTGAATTTTCTGAATTTTTTTTTGTAAGTCCATAAACTTGAAAATTTTCAAGTTCGAAAATTCATTTGAGTTCTTTAAAATTTTACAACTCCAAAAAAGACTGACAAAATGCCTTTAAGTCATCGTCAAGGAATTTCGCGAAGGAATTTATAGACAAAAAATGGACGCACAAATTTTCAGGATGCCCCCTCTCAAAAACCCTCGTCATGAGACAAATATCCATGTCAAAAATGAATCTAGTGAGTAGAAAACTACAAATTATTTTTAAATTTTGGATAAGATGAGGTCTAATTTCTTATTAAAGCTTAAGATTCTCGAAAAATATCCATTTTTTACCCCCTCCCTGTTCATATTTCTAGCTCATCTCTGATTTGGGTTTCAAAATTATTTTCCCCATGAAGCATAATTGAATTGCACTTCCGACACTTCTTTCCCATTTCATTTAAAGCAAAGCAAATCGAAAGAAATATTGTGGAAATACTCGTAATTACATATTTTTGTCCGATTATGTAAAAATCCCTCCCCCCCCCCCCCCCGGTCATATAACATGTTTTCATCATTGGTACGAAAATTCGTCATACCAAAGTTCAGTCACTTTCAAATACAGAAAATAAACATTTTGCGACATTTCGGTAAAATTATCCCTAATTATCAAAGGTGCTTTTTCTATTAAAAATTTCATAGTTCATACAAACGTGTCGGAAAGTTTGATAACTCCGGGGTTGAAATACCTTCGAACCACGAGCACCTTCATCTACCTTGATATCGATGCGAAAGAAATAAAAGAAAGAGAAAGAACACGCCACGTGCCCGTACTTTACATTTTGAATGGTCGATGATGTAAAAATAGACGCAAAAAATTTCTCAGCAAGGTTCTCGAGTCTCGACTGAAATTCGATATTCGTGCACTGTTCTTATTTCGTAGTAGAAAATTAGGCTCGTGCTGGGTAATTTTTCACAAACTACCTATACATACGCGCAGTTTGACGCACTCGAGGGAAAATTTTCCACATACCAACAGACTGAAATTTCGAGGCGAAATTGTCGTATTTTGAATTCATGTATTGTTAATAACTCACCCTTGAAAAATCCAGCTGATTGAATTGGTATACCCTTTTTTATATACCTAACCCTTCTCTTTTTTGACCTATTACTCGTCGTCGTTCGTGGGGCATCTTTGTGCGAGTATTAGGTATACTTTTCGAGTGGAAATGGAGAATTTTTCTTATTGGTTCGACGAATACTTTGTACCATTGGGTGAGAGGTGGCCAAAGGGTGTACGATCTACCTCGAAGTAAACGAGAAATAGATTACGGTGTATTTTGCGTTCGAATTTCGAGAGTTTTACAGCAGTTTGAACGATGTTTCGAGGGATGATGATGGGTCAAGGGTGGGAAGGGATATCTTCTCTCATGCGGAGTGTTTGTATTACGAGTTCGTGCGGTGTTGTATAGCACGAGCGTATACGACGATGTGTACATTATAGGGGTATATTGTTGTATTGCTGATAGAATATCGGTGTGCCTTGTATACCTGCAATATAGTCGACAGCGTCGAAGTGGATATGATAATATATAAAATTAAAACGGCGTATAAAATTGCATACTGTGTGTATATGCGGCGTACACGCGGGACCTTATCGATTAGTGGCGTCGTGGAAATTGGGTCAGAGCGTATTATGGGATGCAGGACGACGATGGTTTTTGTACTGTGCCTCGCGTCGTTATATTCGAATCGAGAGAACGCGAATACACGGCTCGGAGGCCTCCTCCGCCATCCCTGCCATTCTCTCTCTCTTTCACTTATATTTCGCTGACGCATATCTTTGTTTGGCGCATTCATAAAGCCAAGCTGTGCTCCCGAGATAGTGTGGCACTGGCACTGGCGTAATTCAAGAACGTGGCTGTAGCACACCGCCAGATCGAAAGGGTAGATTCGGTCGACTGTATTCGTGTCAAGGTTCGCCGACGTATTGTGACTGGAAAGAGAAGCACAGTGCGGTAAATTTGGAAAATTACGAGAGCCGAGCGCGGGGGCGGATAACCTTAACCAATGTCATGACGTAAAGAAAATTTCGATTCGAGCCCTCCCCTAATACCTCGTCGCCCTTTTTCGTTCCACGATACGACAGGATTGGGGAGGCGAGCGGTGGCGAACGATGCTGGTGTTTTTTTGAATGGCCCACGATTACATGCTGCCTACCTTGGCTCGATGCATCCTACCGTAAGGGATGACCTAAGATGGAGGATAGCTGTTTCGTGTGTGGTTGTCGTATTCGTGTATGTACGATGTGTCGAGGGTAGTTGGATTTAGGAAAAATTGCCTGGCGAAGGCGTACCGTCAGGTACCTGCGTAGGTAACCGAGTATGAGGGGGTGTCCTTTTAGTTCCTTTTTATTATTTTTTTTTCTTTTTCGCCGAATAAGTAATAGAATGGTGGAGAATACGTTTAACGATCGTGTGCTCGCGTTTGTTTGTTTTTTTTTTGGCTCGGTTTCTTATATTTTGCTGAAATTTGATTTGAGGAATTTAAATTTTTTCGGAATTTTTGTTTTGATTGAAGTTTGATGGATATTGCACATCTGGATTCGAGGTTAGAATGCCATTCAAAAAAAAAAATAAATTGAAAAACAACAATTTTAAAAATTCTTATCCTTTGATTAATTTTTTTTTTGCAGAATTGTTTGATAGTCTCCGATAATGAAGCATATTTTTGAAAACCTCAAAGCCTTTGCTTTTTAAAAATAATTAACACTAATTTTGATTCATCAATATTCCAATTTGAAAAAATTATTTTGAGTTAGGGCATTTAAACTTTGAAAAATTTTCGTTACTTCGATAGGTTGTCTCCAGGGTCATAAATCTCATGGAAAAGTTATAAATTTCGGAAAGGGGTCATGAAAAAATCGTGGATTTTAGATTTAAATTGGGTTATAATTAATTTGATTCTTTTTTGTCAAGTTATAGTCCAGTAAAATTAGGAAAAAAAGGTAGCAGGTATTTTTTTAGCAAAAAAGTATTAAATGAGGTCCCAAAAGTCACCACACAAAACTCTCGATCCCCAGCTGGCGAGGCCACTCCCCCAGGGGGTTGAACGTCTCCCCATGTTTCGTTTTTTGCAAATTACTTGAGAAATTTGAGAGACAACGTAAAATGGGTGATATAATAAAATAATCTGCATAAAATTTCCTATAAAATTATACCATGCATTTCTCCCACCCTTCAATATAAGTCTCACCAGGGGGTGTGGCAAATGGAACAAGTTTTTAAAAAAGTCGTTTTTCATAAATAACTCGAAAATTTTCACAAACAGGTAAAATCAGTATAGAACAGAAAATATTCCACGTAAAATTTACCATAAAATAATGTAACTTTATATTAGCACCTCCCCCCTGTCCCCAGCCCCTCCTCAAAAATTGAATGATACAGAAAAAAGTTCTGAACAAAAGTTGTTCATTTTTCAATTCTAGACAACAAAAGTTCTTACAATTTTTTCATTTTAACTATTATTTTCTTAGAAAACATCACCTAAAGTTGCAGTACTCATTGCCAAAAATTAAAAATTTTCGAGTTTGTTGCAAATTCTGTCAGTTTTCATGAAATAACTCGAAAAATATCATCAATTTGAAAAAAATACTTTATAAAAATGTTGTTCTCCATACGATTCTCTTGAGAATTGTGTAATGAATTGCCCCCTACCACTGTGCAGGGGTCACAAAAAGGGGGGTGAACCATAAAAAACGCGGAAAAACGTATTTTTTGTAAATAATTCGGAAAGTGAGAATTTCTAAAAAAAATCCAGATCGAAAAGAGATCATAGAAGTCGTGGTAAAGTCATGGGAATTTTTGACTTTTTATTGGGCGAAATTCAGATTGCATCATCAGTGTGGCTATTAGGGTGGTCCTTATTTTGGATGTTTTTGAAAATTTTTTCGTGATCCTCCGTCAATTGGTTACAAGTATGGCGAACATCATTCCCTATTTTTTATTTTTTCCCCAACTGATTTCGAGTGGTGCCCCCTCCCAAAAAAAATTAAAAACGCAAAAAATATAATTTTTTTAATTAAAAAAAAAAAATTAGTTTTTCAAAAATTTTAAGCAGAATAGTCACAACGTAGATACTTTTACTCAACAAGACCAGTTTCGGCGATTTTTCACATTTTACCCTGTTTTTTGGGGGCATTGAAAAATGACAATTTTTGATATTTTTCATGCTTTTCGAAACGCATCTAAAAAAGTTTGATTTTTTTTTTTTTGCACATATAAGGGTTTCAACACATACATTTAACTCAAAAACCCCATTTATGGCGATTTTTCATCACTATCGTACCTTTGAGAATTTTTCAAAAACTATCAAAAATGAATAAAATATAAGTATAGAAAATGAATGTTCTTAATAATAGAGGTAATGATGAAAAATCGCCATGAACGGGGTTTCGGGGTAAAAAGGTAAGCGTTGAGACCATTTTATTTGCAAAAAAAATGAAAAAAATTTTTTTTAGATGTGTTTTGAAAAACATGAAAAAATTTCAAAAATTGTCATTTTTCAATGTCCCCCAAAAACAGGGATGAATGTGAAAAATCGACGAAAATGGTCTTGTTGGGTAAAAGTACATACGTTGTGACCATTTTGCTTGAAATTTTGGAAAATTTTTTTTTTTTTTAATTTTTTCAAAAAGAGTGGCTTGCAGCACCACTTGAAATTCAGTTAAGGAAAAAATAAAAAATAAGGAATTTTTTCTCCATACGTGTAACCAATTGAGGGGGGAATCCCGAAAAAATTTCGAAAACATCTAAAATAAGGATCATCCTATTGACTATTGGTACAAAAAGTACGAAATAGTATCTACGAATTTTTCAATTCCAAAAATCCAAAATTTCTCTTTCTTTCGTGAATATTGATGAATTTGCTAGAAAAAAATCTCATCAATATGAAAAGTGTAAATGCATTTTTCTGCAAAAATTATATATTCCGTCAGACTTTTTTGGACTTGAAAAAATTTTCAGAATTCAAATGACTTTTTGGACTTGGGTTTTTTCAAATATCTCGACTTTATGAACTCGAAAAATTTCAAGTTAATTCAAATCAGATATTTTTTCACATTCGCTTCCCTCAGGCTCACTAAAACTTATTTCAATAAAATGACGAATATTTTTCAAAATTTTATGTGCAATCGTTTTTTCCTCATCCCCCCCCCCCCATCATCCATCTTCTATTAATGTTTGGCTACATTATTGTCAAAATGAATATATTTTGTTGGTCAATTCAACTTGTCATGTTCGTAGTATTCGAGTTTGAAATTTTCAGTAGCTGTAGTTGGCACTTTCGGTTGATCGAAAAATAAAATTGAAGTCAAGTAATTTTTCAGGATGTAGTCTTCTAAAAATTTTATGAAGAATAGCAAAAAGGAGTAGTGAAAAAGTAGTTATTTTTAGAAAAAAGTTGGTCATGAACGAAAAAGGCACGAATTTTTGTTTTTACAGTTTGGTTGACATCCGAATAAATAATTTAAACCGTTGGCATGAAGTTCGTCTCTTAGAAATTCCGCTTTTTTGAGAGGGTGTGGAGGGAGGGAAGGGGTGATCACGGTTGAAATTTATACAGTAGGATTTTTTTTTGAATTTGTACGAATTTTACTTTTCGATTTCAGTAGATACTCTCGTTATAATTAATTTGAATTTTTTTCGTGTTTTTTTTTTTTTGTAAATTTACAAACATTTTTTAGAAAAAAATGAGGACGTTCCTCTGAACGAAAAAATGAAAAAATTGGGGGGGGGGGCAGCATTTCAACAAAATGTAAAAAAGATTTCGCAAAAGTCATAGTTTCCAAAAAAAATGCAGGTAGACACCCAGTCATCATACTAAGTCTGAAAATGAAAACGACGCTGGACGAAGGGCCGATCCAAAATTTAAACTTTTCTATATTTTGAGTTCTATTTTTTAAAGAAAAATATTCATATCAATTTCCCATTCTTCAAATGAAGAATAATGAGAAAATTTGGGCCTCTCTAGATAAAAGCTATAATTTGATTTGAATTTCCAAAAAATTGAAAAAACGTTTCTTCATATTTTCATGCTCTTATTTTTCTTGAAAAGCTACATTTTTTAATCATTTCGTATTAAAAGAGAGTAAATTGAGAAAGGATCGCAAAACATTTTTTATCTAAAAATTTGATCCATTTTTAATCATTTTTTTTTTTTAAATCTGGATCAACTTAATTTCAGTTTTAAAGAATTTGATAGAAATCTTCTTTAAAATAAAAATTGAACCCATTGTCACATAATCAGTAATAAAATTTAATATTATGATCATCAATACGATTCAATATTCAACATTGGATGCATTTGCCATTTACTTATAATTTTAAGCACTTTTTATTACCCAAGTCATCGGAGTAAAGAAATTCATCATCTTTTGTAATCTGTATCTGGAAGGAAGCAATTTGGCCAGAAGGATTTATATATTCATATACATATGGACGTTCCGTTACCGGAAGTCCTGAGTAAACCATTTTATTATTCACGTAAATATGTTCCTTGTCGATAAATATATGTAGAATACCATCACGTAGGAAATCTTCATCACCCGTTAAGTTAGATCCACCATCACGCTTTATCACCCCTTTAGAACCTTCGATGACCGATACTACCATAGGATCTTTTACATTATCTTCACAATTTTTAACGAAATTTTTCTTAGGATCTTTCACATCTGCATTTTTACCTTTCGAAGGAGGTAAATTTTTTCTAATTTTGACGTACCTGTGATTGGCTGCATTATCGGTGTAAAGAAGTGAATTGTCTTTTCTAATCAGTAACACGAAAGAGGTAACTTGACCAATAGGATTTATATGAATGGATTTGTTGTAGGGATTGTTGGTTTCAGGGAGTTTTGTGTAAACCATGTGACCATTTATGAAAATATTTCTCCCGCTGATAAATACGTTTATAATACCATCTTTGAAATTGTCATCTTTCTTTACAATTGTTTCTCCGTCTCGTTTAATCGCACCATTATCACCCTCGATTCGCGATATTACCGTAATATCTTCCACATCGTCTTTACTTTTTTCTGTGGAATTTTCGTTCGAATTTTTCATATTATTTGAACCTTTTGGAGGAATCGAAACTGTTGCTGAGGGTACAGCAGGACTTGACGCTTTTTCTCCAACTATTGTAGGTTTGTCTGATGAAGGAATTAGAGTTTTCTCAGCTGGTGATGAATTGGTTGCGATGTTTTTGGTTTCAACATTATTTCGGATTTTTTCTTCGAGTTTAGGAGTGATGGTTTTTTTGGCAGTCCTTGTAGTGGGTGTTGTAATACTTTTAGTACTTCTTGACCTGCGATTTGCTGGAGGTTCCGCTGCTGATAAGACGCACTGGAATGATTTTCAAAAAATTATGATGTTTTATTAAAATGAGTATCTATACTTATCTAATTTATTGATAGGATTTTGAAATAAATTTCATGAGAAAATTCAATTGCAATTTTTTTCACGAAATGAATATTACATATTGGGACGATTAAAATGATGTAAGGATTTTTCAAACCGGTTTACTAGTACACGAAAAAATTCACCCTGTCTAATATTACGATGTATGAAAATTTTGATAAATTCACCATCACTTTTCGAAATTGATTCTAATTTAAATTTACCTGAACGCACACACTGATAAGAAAAATAACAATAGTTTTCTTCATGGTTTCAGTATGAATTACACTTGATACTCGTAGGTTCACTAATCACTCACTAGAGAATGAAAACACTTTCAATATGACTTCATGTCTTCACTCGTACGTATATTTATACAATTCCAACCAGGTTTTGAAAAACACGAGGGGGTTCATTAGTCAAAATGGCAATATGTGGTGGCAATCATTAACTCACTGCGACACTATAACGAACAAGTGTTCATAAAGTAACTTATCATCAATCCAAAAAAAAAAATTATGTGTGGTTAAGAAGTCAACAAATTTACTTGAGCTGCCTACACCTAGACCTATCACCTGATTTCACCGGTTTTCTAGCCAAATTATGAGCTGTTGTGCTTCTATCGTTTCGATAATGAACATTTGTTCAAAGTGGAAAACTATCAACTCGGTGACGAGTAATTTATCTGTCGAAATAATGAGAAAATTGTTAATTTACGACGAAAAGCACTTTAAAAAAAATTTTACTGAATTTTTTTCAACGCCAATGATGATTTTGTTATATCGAAATTTTTTCAACATTAAATGAAGACTTTGCAAAATGAAGGAAATATTAATAGGTACTTGATATTAAAATTGGATTTGGGAAGTTGAAATATTTAGATACTTTGCAATTTTTATGTCTCGTGAAATGTCTAAAAGTCAAATTTTGAAGCAATCTAAATTTTTTCAAGTCCAAAAATCAACAGACTATATAATAAAATTTTTCAAAATCTAAAATGTCAAAATTTTTGAAATTTTCCAAGTCTAAAAAATCGTTTGAAATCTGGAAATTTTTTCAAGTCCACAATATCTAAAGTAGCCTGACAAAATATTTGAAAATTTTTCAAGTTCAAGAAAACTGTCTGACAAAATGTCGGAAAGTTAGTATGATTTCTAAAAATATCCAAGTCCAAAGGTCTGAAGCGTTTGTTTGACAAAATGTCTAAAATTCACCATTATCTCTGAAATTGTCCAAGTCCAAAAAGTCAGCGGAAATTTAAAAATCTTTTCAAGTCCAAAAAAGCCTGGCAAAATGTCTAAAACTAAGTCGGCGTTCCGGAATTTCGTGTTATTTTTTGCAAGTTTGGGTGCTAAATAAAAAGTTCTTGGATTTGTAAAGCAACAAAAATGCTTGAAATTTTGTAAAAATTGTCAGAAATTTCACGAAAATCTTCCAAAATGTAATAAAATTGATTTAAAATTCAAATATTATAAAAACCATTGAAAATATTGCCAAAGTGCTGAAAAATTGGCAAAAAATTTGTGAAATGTTTTGAAAACCAGTGAAAATTTCGTAAAAATTATTGAAAATGTTATAAAAATTATGAAAAGCTCATCAAAAATCAGAAATGCAGTAAAAATCTAAAAGTCATTGAAAATGTTATAAAAAGTATTGAAAATGTTTTTAAAAAACGAAAAATCGGTCAAAAATGTCATAAAAATTTGCCAAAAATGTCTGAAATGTTTTAAAATTGTTAAAAAATTTTAAAAGTGATGTCAAAAAGGACGAAAAAGTCTTCAAAAAAAGTCACTACGTGTTATGAAAACGAGTGAAAATTTCGTAAAACTCTACAAAATTTCGCATATTTTTGTGAGTGTTTTTACATTTTTTGCATCCTTTCAAAACGAATTTTTATGGAATTTTTTAGTTTTTAAAAATTTTAGAATAAAATTGGTGATTTTTAAGCATTTTTCCAATTTTTTAATGATTTTTATGTGATTTTTCACAATCTTTTCAACATTTTGGATATTTCTGGTGATTTTTTCGTCATTTAGGTATACAATGCATATTCAAAATTTTTGTAAGTTTCATAGTCTGACAAAATGTATGTGATTTGGTCTAAAATGCTGTTTTTTGTCAGAATTGTCACTGTTTGTTCAAAATCGTCATCAATTTATAGTCAAAATTGTCATTTAAAAGTAAAAGTCGTAATTTCAGTGTAAAAACTGTTACTTTTGACCAAAATCGTAATTTTTTTGTAAAAAATAGCAGTTTTGGTCAAAATTGTTTTGTTTTGCTTAAAAATCTCAGTTTTCAGTCAAAATTGACATTTTTTTGTCAAAATCATCAGTTTTTGTCATTTGTCATTTTCTTGTCCAAACTCGTCATTTTTTTTTAAATTGTCAATGTATGACAAAATCATCATTTTTTGGTCAAAATTGTCATTTCAAGGTAGAAAGGATCATTTTTGGTCAAAATCTCCGTTTTTCATCACTTGTCTTTTTTTTTATTCAAATTGTGAATTTTTGGTCAAAAGATTGTCATTTTAAGGTAAAAATCGTTATTTTTAGTCCAAATCGTCATTTCAAAGTAAAAATTGTCATTTTTCGTCAAAATTGTAATTTTTTGGGTTGAAATTGTCATTTCAACGTAAAAATTTCCATTTTTGGTTAAAATCGTTGTTTTTCGTCAATTGTAATTTTTTTTG
>FIZU01021464.1:0-17126 GCA_900064475.1 Pseudococcus longispinus | reverse complement strand
TCATTGAAAAACACAATGTTAAAAAAATTCTAAGACGAAAAAAAAATTCAAAAAAATTATGCCTGGGGTAGGAATCGAACCCGAGCATACCCGCTCCTGAAGCCAGCACGCTGATCCAGTAGCCACCGAGCAGCTTGACGAAATCGCAATTGAAACGGTATACATGTCACTAAACTAGTGAAAACTACCCCCCATGCGCGCGTACACGTATACGCGTACGCGAGTTCCTCATAAAAGGTAAAAATCGACCACCAAAGTGGGAAACGTAGACTCGATTTAACTACTTTACATGTCGTGATGTGCGTACTCTTCAGTGTATTTGTTACCGTTTTCGAATGCGTATGTCGGTGACAAGAGTTCGTTTTTCGTTATTATATTAAATTTCTTACGTGTACGAATGTATAAAATAAGAATTTTAATAACGTTAACGTTTGAATATTTAATATTTTATTCGTGATACGTATTATTTCTGTTGTAGCTTTGATGTGTTAGAGTAGTTTTTTTTTCAAAATCTGTGTGAATATTACCTATTCAAATTGCTGTTTAATAATATTTGTTTGACCGGTTTTAGTGATTGTGTTTGTTATTGTGTGTATGTGTAAACAAACCAACGAGTAATTTGGATCAATTATTAACGACTGGATATTTAAATGGTGAGTTCGAAGTTTGAAATTATTTAATTCGAATGTTAGGTTATTGGTCTATGTCGAAATATATCTATTGCATTCGATACCCAAGTCGATAAAGAGCTAGCGCATAGTTTCGATAAAACATACTAACAGCTTAATAGGCAGTTTAAATGGCGGCCAAAACCGCGATAACTAAGTTAATTATGATAAAGCACGTGATAATTTGACATTAAAAGCGCGGTTCGCCAGATTTTGATGTTTGAATGCAATAAATACACGTACGAGATTACTACCTTTCGACCTCTTTTATCGTCGCCCAGTGATAAGAATCAAATTGCCAACAAGTTGGTGAAAAAAAAGTTTTAATTACGGAGACGTGGTTTTGGAGCTTTTTTAGTTTGATTTTAGACGTCGTGGGTTCGTGTCGATGGTGTATTTTTAGAAAAGATTCGTACTCGTAGTCGTATTTGAAGGTGCTGTACGAATAGGGAAAAGAGTTTTGGAAATACTGCAGTATTTTTAAACACATTGAACAAATATTGTCGAAGGGTAGCGTGTTAGATAATGCAGCACGTTAATGTTTTAAATGTTTACAGAATGATGATAAGTAATGTGTTGTTTATAGGAGTTTGGGGTAACTTATGGCGAGTTATTATACGCGAGTTAGTACTTTGTTATATACACCCTTCGGATATTTTTTTCTTCTCGTCGGCTCTTTTCTACTCCGGCGAAGGGTAAATGAAGTTTTATGTCACCGAATGAAATATTTTTATAACTTTTATTGCCTAATAGAGTCGACGATGCGGTAATTTTCGTCGATATGATGGGATTTTGGTCTATTGATAAGACGCCGTCGCAGCACAGACAGACGGCCGGATTCCGGAAATTTAACAATGGTCTTGGTTTTTTCGTCTGTTTGGACCCCGAAACGTTGTATTGTGTTGAGTTTACTCGTATAAGTGAGAGTGACGGTGTTATTGCCAAAGATATAGGACGAGTAAGAGTTTTGGGGAATAGTTTTGTGTTCGGTTCGGTCTCGATTGTTTCGAAAATTCAAAAGGATAATGGTATTATGGGTGTATTTTGAAAGTTTTATATGATTCATTGCCCAGAATGTGATATAGATCTTCGATGATGTTAGTAGTTTGTAGAATGGAATGATGAAAATGATGCTTAGAATTGTATTAATCAATTGGGCGATCGTAATGATGATTATTGAACGACATGTGTTATTGAAAACGATATGGGGTTGAAAAATGCATTAAATCGATTGCAGCTCCTTCAAAATGGCAGATAGGCTAATTTTGTTAATAACCTTTTTGATTGTAATGGTCGAGATGTAGAAAAAAGGTTATGTATAAATTTTTGCTATCGATCAAATTGAAGGCGTTAGAAAGGTTTGAAATTTAAAACACGTCGTAGCGCCTTCAATATTGCATTTAGGCAATTTTTGCATATAACTTAATTGATTGTAGATGTCGTGACGAACAAAATACGTCATATGCAAATTTTGCCTATCTATGATATTGAAGGAGCTATCAAGTCTTGAAATTTAAAACACGTTGTAGCTCCTTCAATATAGCATTTAGGCAATTTTTGTATATAACTTGATTGATTGTAGACGTCGTGACGAACAAAATATGTCATATGCAAATTTTGCCTATCGCTCATATTGAAGGAGCCATGAGGTCTTGAAATTTAAAACACGTCGTAGCGCCTTCAATTTTTCATGTAGGCAATTTTCGTATATAACTTGATTGATTGTAGACGTCGTGACGAACAAAATATGTCATATGCAAATTTTGCCTATCGCTCATATTGAAGGAGCCATGAGGTCTTGAAATTCAAAACACGCCATAGCGCCTTCAATTTTGCATGTAGACAATTTTTGTACACAACTTGATTAATTGTAGACCTTCTGGACAAAAAAAAATGTTCTGCAAATGCTGCCTATCGCTCACATTGAAGGCATTATAAGATCCTGAAATTTTAAAACCGTTCTAGCTCCTTCAATATCGCAGATAGGCAAATTTTGTGCATAACTCAATCGATTACATTTGTCAAGACGAACAAAACATGTTATATGCAAATTTTGCCTATCGCTCATATTGAAGGCGTTATGAGGTGTAGATGATTTTTGTTTGCAAATTTTACCCATATTTTGAAATTTTGTTGCGAAGTTGAGTAAATAATTGGATACTCCTTTCATCCCCTACCTCCAAATGAGTCTGCCCATCCTGGGTTTGCGATTTCGACCGATTATTTGAATGATCGATCGATTAAATATAATAAAAATCAATGCTCGAAACGTTGATTTGGAATGTGTTTCATATGCTTTCGCATTTTTTCAATTCAACAAATTTTCCACAATTGAAATACCTAGTAATACCCTCCCATGCTTAAAAATCACTTCAACTCTGCCTTCACTATTTCTTAACATTTCCTTTTAAGCATTTCGTATTCTCAAACCAGCGACCATGACCATACTCCATGACCCCCTCGTAATCCCCACCTCCCTTCTCGCCACTCCAAATCTCCATTCTTCGCTTCCATTCCCTCCAGCACTAGCACACAAGTTGGTGTAATTTCCGAGCCCGCGGCATTGATGGAATTTCATTAAAATGGAATTAGCACTATACATCGTTTCATTACCGCACAGTCAAACACTCATTACTGGATTGCGATCCGACGCTGCGGGGCGGCGAGGGGCGTTGGTGTGATGGCTAAACATCTCAAGCGCGAAAAAGCTTCCCCCCTTATACCTCCATGCTGCCGATATTGACGGACGTCGTACAGCCCAGAGTATAATAAATCACCGAAAACGTACCCCTCTCTTTACCACCCACCCTTTCGGTCAAATTCTACAATCCTATAACGCTTTAGCTTGGATTTTTTGTAAAAACCGCGTGCGCGTAGGTAAACGACCTTGAATTTTCGCTATCTAAAAGAGTACACGCTTTTTGGTATATTTTTCGACTCGTTTCCCTTTTTTTTGTGGCCGGATTGTCGATTAATCACACATTGGACATCGTATTACCTACTCAATTGCCATCGTCATGTCAATTTGTAGCCATCCTCCCTTCTACCTCGCCTCTCTATAACCTTTGGAATATTTTCATTTGGTGTGTCGTTCAACTTGAGGCCATGTATACAACCCCCTTCCTCCTCAGGTTTCGTTTCAGATACCTCCTCTGTGGATGTGGAAAACCATACACCATGTATACGAAGACCGGATATGCACGTTAATTAATCAATGATAGAGTATTTGTCGACGTTGGCGAAATTAATCGTAAACCATTTTAAACTGCTGGATTTCCTGGCCCATTTCCGCCATAATACGGCGGTATACGATTCCGTGTGCCATGCTCGCGTCGTTTAAATTTTCACCATTTCCATATTATTACATTAGACCAAACCTTATGGTCTCCTCGCCCCCCCCCCTGATCCACGACGAGTATAAATACATTAACGAATACTCTACGACGAAAGCATTACTCGCGTCGTTTATGTTTATCTCGTCGGCGCGGTGGCGTACCCTTTCTTTTAGAGCACCCTTATCGTCTCTTCAGAACCCCCCTGCCCCCTCCACGTCATTGTGACTTTCCATATACACAAATACACGCGCCCTGCTCGAATCAAATGGTTAAAAATATTATTGCTTTTTAATTTCGCCATACGGTATTGTTAAATGTACTGCATCGTAGCCCCCTCTCCGCCCCACCCTCATCATCGGGGTTTTCTACAGTTGTTGCTTAATAGTGACTGACCTTATTCCCTTCTCTTGGTCGACATCTATTACGTACAAACGCACCCCTTTTTCTACGCCGCATTTAATCACCCTTTGCATACCAGGAAAGGAAGGAAGGACGCATGCAAATGATGTTAAATTAAGTTACCATTTTGGAATAATACGCTCATGTACCTTGGGATCTCCCCTATGCTACGTATTGACCCCAAAATGCATATTTTATATGCACATTCGGACGATGTCATCGGCATCGCCATCGCTACTGCAAATTATTTCAAACGATGGTTTAATAGCCTTATGGTATATGGTCTTAATGACAGCACGAGTGCAATATGTCGGCGTATCCTCGAATCAAGAGGACTTGTTTATTGGAATTTCGACGTTTTGAATTTTTAATAATCGAGTATTTTTTTCTCCGTATTGAGAATGTGTTTGTGCTGTTTTACCCACTTATGTAATATGTGTGTATCTCGCCAACACCGCACGTGAAACGTAGGCGAATTATTGACAGAGATGGCTGACACGTGCATCCGTCCATTTGTGAGGTTACGTTGCGAAATTCGCAGTTTTATTCTTCGACCGAACAACTCTTTTATTTCGTATTGCCTGCCTATATCTCGGGTATTTTTTTTGCCGGCGGATTGGCACGTCTGTCAAGATCCGGCACAGAAGAGAAATGAAGAATTGACAGGCATTGGTATTTAAAGGATTTGAATAAATATAAGTAATCCTCTGATTCGCGCAGACAAATTGGTGGAAGTGCGGTATCGATTCGAGAGAGTTCAAGGTACCCTCAAGGTGATCTTACCTGCTGGGTCGTTTCTTGACCGTAAGTTTTTCGGTTTGTTTTGGGCTTTTTTCCGCAGGAGTTTACGAAGTTTTAGAAGTTGGTAAATGAGGTGAGGGAGGGGTGAAGAAAGACTAACATTTTGTAATACATCATTAGCCATATTTTGACGTTCGAGTGAAATTCGGTGAATAGATTTTTTTGCATGATTTTTATTCTGGGATCGTGAAAGTATCAAAGTGGAAAAGAAAATACCAGTGTTTTAAAATTTCGAGTCAAAGTTCAAAAAATTCGAAAAAAATTGACAAAACTATTCAAAGGGGGGGGGGCGTTTTTTCTAAAAATGGATTAGATTTCAAAATGCGAAGAAGTAACTATCAGAGAATTGCAAATTGTAAAATTTTTATATTTTTGAATTGCTATTGAAATCTGCAAATATTGTGCATTTCCGTTGAAAATTTCCATTTCTAGCAGTTTTCAAACAAATTTTTTCAAACTTGCAAGGATGGTAGATAGTATCAAGGGTGATTTTTGGAACTTTTTGAAAAAAATTTCGAGATTTCAAGGTCAAATGTATATTTTAAGCTTTCCAAAGGCCATTTTGGTAACCCCTTTCAAAGGTGCAATTCTGAAAAAAAAAAATATCGTGTACTTAGTCTAGATGTACATCCCCATATTTTTGTAAAACTTGATATCGTGGTGCGTCACCTTCAAAAATGCAAAAAATCGATTTTTTTCGTCCATTTTCTCCCCTTAAATGGGTCATTTCTGGTCAAAAATTCTTTTTCTTGAAATTTTATCATTAATGACAACAAAATACACTATTAACTAGCATTTCGACCAAATTCTTTTGTTTTTCCCATTTTTTCAAATTTTCTTTTGAAATACTCGAAATCGAATGACGCCATTTTGAGAACCCACAACTTCTTCGAGATGATCTAGTGGCCTAAAAATCGTATCAGGGCTTGTTTCTAGTCGATATCTCTCATATACTGCATTTTCAGCAAAATTGAGCAACTTTGATTTTATTTGGCTTTTTTTGAAGAAATGAGTATTTTGGACTTTGGAAAAATGTTGCATGAAATAAGTTGAAAAAAAAATCAAAGTTTCTCGGTTTTGCTGAAATTGCAGTATATGAGAGATATGGACTTAAAACAAGCCCAGACATGATTTTTAGCTCCCTAGGTCATCTTGAAGAGGTTGTGAGCTCCCAAAATGGCGTCATTTGGGCATTTTTGGGAAAAAAGGAAAAACGAAAGTTTGTTGTCATTAATGATATATTTCAAGAAAAAAATTTTCGAACAGAAATGACCCATTTCGGGGGGAAAAATGGACTAAAAAATCGTTTTTTTGTATTTTTGAAGATGACGCACCACGATATCATAGAAATCATTTCAAATATTGTAAAAATGGCCAAAAGTTCATGAAAACCGTCAAAAATTCCGTTATCATTAAAAATTTCATCAAAAAGGTCAAAAAATCATGAAAGTATCGAAAATCTTCTAAAAATTGCGAAAATATTCCTTGACAAATTCTGTAAAAGTGGTTCAAATGTCATGAAAAACGTGTTCACTAATTTTTTCTAAAAAATTATTAAAAATAATCCAAAAAGTGGTACATAATTGTGAACATTTTTGGAAAATATTGTAGAAATTCGAAATTTTTGAATTTTTTTTTATGATTTTTTTTGTTTTTACAAAGATTTTTGATAGTTTTTGTGAAAATTTCCTCAATTAGCCTATAATAATAGATTTCGACAATTTTCATGAATTTTTGATAATTTTTTTTCGAATTTTAAATAATTTTTATGAAATACTTATCAATTTTTCGAGATTTCTGACATTTTGATGGGTTTTTTGTCATTTTTGCGATATTTTTACGGACTTATGTGACAGTTTCGAGAGTTTTTACGAAAATTTCGACGATTTTCATGTTTTTTGGACGGGTTTTAAAATATTTTTACCGATTTTTGTTATTATTTTGATAATTTAACAATATTTTAAACAGTTTCATAACTTTTTTTATGTTTTAAATGATTTTTGAGAAGATTTAACAATTTTTACAAGATTTTCTACCGTTTCTACGATAGTTTTATCAATTTTTATGGAAATTTCCTATTCCAAAATGTCATCCAAGGTAAAAAAAAACTTTCCTGTACCCCCTCCCCCCCTGCTTCGTCATCATATCCATATCAAAATCATGAAAATGACGAATGAGTGCTTACTTTTTCCTTGGGGGAATTAATTTCGGTGCCTGAATAAATTTCATAACTTGTGAAGCAATTCAAATTATATTTTGACGACTGTCGAGTTTTTTTGGAGCAACTTTTATGCTATTTCAATAATTTTTATTGCCATTTTGATGAACTTTTCTATAATTTTTCACTTTTTAACAAATGTTATGATATTTCGATCATTTTTTCAGCCTTTTTTACGAGTTTTTATGATAGTTTTAAGTGGTTTTATCAAGATTTTAGACAATTTTTCATGATTTTTAACGATTTTTTAAATGAAATTTTGAACGATTTTTGTGATGTATCGATGAAAAACTGTATTTTGAACAATTTCGAACAATTCGTACGAATGTACGGTTTTTTAAACGTGATTTCAAATCCTATTGTAACGATTTCATAATATTTCAACAATTTTCAGAATATTTGATGTGATTTTGAACATCAATTTAGGAAATTTTTGAATATCAGGAATATTTTTTCCTTGAAAGTTCAATCTTTGAGGTTTTTCATTGTTTCGATAATTCAAATTATGGCAATATTTCTCATCTCAAGTCTCCCTTCCCTTCTCTTCCTCTTCCAGAGCATGATTTTATTGGTGTCGATTTTTCTGTGCGAATCTTGATGATTTGATGCAGTCTGTTGAGATTTTCTTCTTCAATATGGGTCAATTGTGGAACTATTCGTAGCTGTTTCAAGCACTATCGATCTCGATTCCAGTGCAATTTGTTTTTTCAACATTTCAAATCGAAATGCGGTACATTTATGAAAAATGGATTTTTAAAACGTGTCCAAATTGATTTAATTTTTTCGATCCAATTAATCACACTGTCCGGTACGCGAAGTAGCTCGAAGTAATCATACAATTTAATGACTTCTACTCAGTCTGACCACCTTTTTAAGTGACCGTATCGAATCGCGATAATTTTTAATTGTCCGAACTCGTCTACAGCTAAACAGCATCATCTATCGTGATGTCGTAAGAGTACATAGATTTAATGAGACTGCGATTGTGAGGTTTGAAAAAAATTATCTCTTAGCTGAGGTGGTAATTTCGTATAGATAGTTTTAACTAGACGCAGACGCGTTGCCCTTTTTGTTTTTTATCGAGTAAATATGTCGAAAATGATCGATGTTTCGAAAGTTTATCTCTGAATCGTGGCGCGTTTAAAAAGAAGTTTATGTTTTTCTCTTTTTCGAAGAAAAATACTCGTAAAGGGGTTACCGAGAGGTGTCTCGTACGGAGAATTTTTATCGTCGAATGTATGTTGTGTTTATAGCTCTGTTCGTGAAATTTTGAGAAGTGGTCAGTGTTGATTCGTTGGATTTTGAAATAGTTTTATCTGATTTTGTACGATTGCAGGTTGTAAACATTAAAACTGATGATTGAGTAATGCGAATAATTGATTCTTTGATTTTAATTTTTTTTTCATTGAAATCTTTCATATTTCAACTCATTGGGTCGGTGAAATCGTGGTATGAGTTGATTATTGGAAATAGAATTTTCAAGGAAATTATTGAATTGGCATTACCTCATCGTTGATTTGTAGCTTTGCGATTTTATGATAAATTTTCTTCGAATGTATTGGCAGCGATTGCAAATCGATTCTCCAAATAAGGAGAGTTTTTCCAATACATATTTTATGGAAAATTTTTGAATCATTCCCTTATCTGGCCAATTTTCAGGTAATTTTTTCGCAAATTTTTATCAAAGTTTTCATGCAGCTGGTTGCCTGCACTGAAAAGAGGAAAATTGAGCTCAGTCATTCCATAAATGAATGCCCATTGGTTAAATTTGATCAATTCGATGAATCCTCTTCCTCCTTCACTCGCTAATTCGTCATCTCATCGTTTCCTGCTTCTTCGCCACCCACGACACATCGCAAAGATGCAAAAAACCACTCGTAATCCATCGGCGAGACATACTCGAAATATAAACACCCACCACTCGCCAAATATCACATCCAGTCCAAGAAGACAATACTTAAAAAGAGCAGCAAACCCTCATCGCAGCAAACCCTTTTTGTAGGTCGTCGGATACCCTTATAACTCGTGTATTTACATCGGCCAATTCAAAAGCACGCTTAATTGCTGCTCGTTTAATGCCGCATTGTTCACGCGACCGTTTTCGATTAACGCTGATTTCGAATTTCGCGCCGCTAATTATGTAAATACGCGTATAAAATCCGACCATCTCCTCGCCCCTGTGGGCTTATGTCAGTTTCATGTTGTTTTTTTCGTATTCGGATACCTTCGTGTTGGGTCGTGGGCCTCGTGGCTGCTTCAAAACCACTAATCTTTCGCTACGAATATATCTTTGTTGTCATAGACACGATCACGTTGTTAGCAGCGAAATCCTTCCCTTGTCCCACCAATTTCCTTATGCCTTGGATTAGTTATAATTTACGTGGTGAAATTTTTTCCCCATTTTTCAATGCTTCTTATTGATATTTTTGTACCATTGTGCCCCCGAATCTCAAATTGAAAGATCAATCTCGTCTCGAGATGAAGTTAAATCATCAACAATGCTCGCAAATACTCTTGTAATCTCTTAGTCGTAAAAATATTCCGGTATGGTATACATTTTATAGGTATTTACTATTTACATGGCAGCAAATACCGCGCTGACTGCGAGATGTATCGATTATTCACCCAATCCTTCCCCTCTGCGCTCTTCTTTCCGTCAGTCTGCCGATAAAAGGGTAAATTTCAAAAGCTTTTCATAGTAGCTTTATCATCAAAGCTCAAATATTTATCTATCTCGTTGTCGCGACTGGATATATCGTATATTAAAACTTCCAACCGACACCTACGTCCCATAATATCGCGTCCTTTATTATAATCTGCTACCGAGATATCGAAACGGTGTTGCAAAAAAAGTGTCTTTGAAGATTTCGACATGTCGATGGGATGTCATGCTGGGAAAGTGGAAGAGAAAATCGATTTTACGACGTATGATGAGGTCTAATCCGGAGACGATTTTTTGCATTTTTTTTTCTGGTAATGCTGATCTTTTAGGAGGCGTTGAGGGGATAGAGGGAGGTTCAGGTTCGTAAAAATGCTCAGAATAAATTACTGTTCAATTCTGTGGGCTTGTTTGAC
This sequence comes from Pseudococcus longispinus, assembly GCA_900064475.1. Classification (NCBI taxonomy): domain Eukaryota; kingdom Metazoa; phylum Arthropoda; class Insecta; order Hemiptera; family Pseudococcidae; genus Pseudococcus; species Pseudococcus longispinus. The sequence goes on along the minus strand of FIZU01021464.1, from coordinate 6,630 downwards.
GATTCTAAACAACTTTTTCTGTTTGAAATGTGATTCAATTTTACTCAATTTTGATGTGAAATACAAAAATTCGAGATTAAATTAAGAAATCTGATTTGGATTGACATTTCGTAATATTGACGGCGAATGAAGCGTCCAATCAAAATTTTTCCAATAACTAAAGATATTCGTAACCCTTCAATGAACAATTTTCATTCCGAAAATTTTTCTCCAGGAACCATATTTGAACGAATAGAATACCTCGAAATCTCATTCATCGTCTTTTTCCTCGAAATCGAAAAAATCTCGCCAAATTTTCCGAACACCTTGTGAATATTTTCAACACCTCCGATTCCGACACTCGTAAAAATAGGCTAAATCTCGCCGGCGAAAAAAAATCTAACGACTTCAAAGAAGCGCCGTCACAATACAACCCTTTTTTTTCGTGGCACTCGAAAGGCGCTTAATAGAACACAAAATCACGACAGTCGTCGTCATAACAATCTTTTGTCTCCCGTTATAATCTTGCTTCATCGTGAAAACGCGAATAGAATAAAACATTTAAAATTAACATATCATACGTCAGACTTTCGAAGTTTGTTCCGCTTCCCTCATACGTACGGTCCGACCTCTCCTACGAGTATACATACTTACGTTTGTATATTATAAAATCATAGAACACTACGTCGACGGATCGTACACAAGCCATTCAACAATTTCACAGGCTAACGACCAAATTGGCACCGGTACCGAGTGTACCTACGCCGAGACTGAGAGCTTTTCGGTAAATCTCCATAATGCGAGCGCATTAACCGCGTCGCGTCGCGTCATCTGAACGAGTACTCGCGTAATTAAGGAACAGTGTGAATTTTACGATTAAAATTACACATTTAATGGAATTTTTTACGACTTATGTACGTACGCGGCGGGTACGCTAAGCTCGAGTCATACTGTAGCACGCGCGTGTACTAATCGTAAAGTTATATGCGTCCTGTGAGCGGTATCGTGGGTTGAGGAAAAAAAGGGGGCATGTTGGCTGAAATATGTTACGGTGAATTTATACGTGGTAGTAGGTGACGAAATGGGGGAGGGAGGGGGTCGTCCCGGACGTCGTTTGGAAGAGGAATAAAAATAGTTGTGGAATTACTTGCACTTGTTCAAAATAATCTTACAAAGCTCATGTAGACTGACGTATAGTGTAATATACTTACGTTTCGAGTATTGGAAAAGATCGTTGTGGAAACGCCCTCTTATTTTTGCTGTAAAATGAAGCGGTAGTACTAAAATTACCTAAATTTTGGCGAAATACAGTAATTTATCAAATCATGACCTTTTATAAAAAGACGGAAAAGCACTGAAATTTATTGAAATTGTGGCAAAATTTTATAATTTACCAGAATTATTATAAAATCCAGAAATCTACCTAAATTATAGTTAGATGTTGCAATTTACAAAAAACAAAATAAAGAACTCTTCTATATTAAAAATACGGTAAAATACCAAAATTTTTCAAAAATATGGAAAATTATCACATTTTACCTAAAATATGGTATAAATAATACTTACCATAACTTTCAAGGAACACTATAAAATACCATTAGTTACTAAAAATGCAATAAATCACTTCAATTTACTCAAAATATGGTGAAATACTGAAAAATCTGTAATTTACCAAAAATACTATGAGATACCATAAATTTTCCAAAACTGCAGTAAATTACTGTGATTTACTCAAAATATGGTAAAATACTGATAATTCTGTAAATTACCAAAACTACTTTAAACTACCGTAAATTACCCAAAAATATGGTAAAATACTAATAATTCTATAATTTTCCAAAAATACTATGACATACTGTAAATTACCCCAAAAATACAGAAAATTACAGTAACTTACTCAAAATATCCAAAAATATAGTAAATTGGTGTGATTTACTGGAAATATGGTAAATTACCGTGATTTACTCGAAATATAATAAATTACTGTAATTTACTTGAAATATGGTAAATTACCATAATTTACTGGAAATATGGTAAATCGCCGTAAGTTACTCGAAATATGGTAAATTATCGTAATTTACCCAAAATATGGTAAATTACCGTAATTTACTCAAAATATGGTAAAACACTAATAATGCTGCAATTAACCAAAAATACTATTAAAAACCGTAAATTACTATGATTTACCCAAAATATGGTAAATTACTGTAGTTGGCCCAAAATATGGAACATTACCGTAATTTACCCAAAATATGGTAAATTACCGTAATTTACTCAAAATATGGTAAATTATCATAATTTACTCAAAATATGGTAAAACACTGATAATGCTATAATTTACCAGAAATACTATGAAATATCGTAAATTACTATGATTTACCCAAAGTACGGTAAATTACTGTAATTTACTCAAAATATGGTAAAATACTGATGATTCTGTAATTTTTCAAAAAAAAAAATATGAAATACAATAAATTACCCATGAATACAGTAAATTACTGTGATTTACTCGCATAAAATTTCGTAATGCTGACTTTTGGACATTTTGTCAGACTTTTTTGGACTTCAAAATTTTTCAAATTTCTATTCACTTTTTGAACTTAGAAAATTTTAGAGATCATACTGATTTTTAGACATGTTAGACAAACACTTCAAACTTTTAGGACCTGAAAAATTTTAGAAATCACGCTGACTTTCAGGCATTTTGTCAGGCTATTTCAAGTCTTTCTACAATTGAAAAGTTTTCAAGATTTCAAACAATTTTTTGGACTTGGAAAATTTCAGAAATCCTGATTTTTTCATTTTGAAAAATCAAAAAAAATGGCAATTGATGAAAAACAACGATTTTAACCAAAAATGACAATATTGACAAAAAATGATGATTTCGACCAAAAATGACGAGTTTGACCAAAAATGACAATTTGAACCAAAAATAACAAATTTTTACCTAAAAATGGCAATTTTGACCGAAAATTCAAAAATTGGACAAAAAAAACAATTGATGAAAAACGAAGATTTTGATCAAAAATTACTCTTTCTACATTGAAATGACAATTTTTACTTTGAAATTACAATTTGGACAAAAAATGACCGTTTGAACTAGAAAATAAAAAATGATAGAAAATTATGATTTCGACAAAAAAGTGACAATGTTGACTAAAAACTGAGAATTTTAACAAAAAATGACAGTTTTGACCGAAACTGGTATTTTTTACAAAAAGTAAGGATTTTGACCAAAATTAATAGTTTTCACCCTGAAATGACCAAATCTACATTTAAATGACAATTTTGACGATAAATTGATGACGATTTTGAACAAAAAAATACAATTTGACAAAAAACAAGATTTTTGATAAAACCGTACGTAACGCTGACATTTTCGACTTTTAGACATTTTGTCAGAGTTCATGAAACTTATATTAATGCTAATAACATAGAAATGGTAAAAAATGTGAAAATTTCAGTAATTTTTACGAGATTTTCGACAAATATCATGGTTTTTTGATCATTTTCATTGAATTTTTGCCAATTTGTATGAAAATTTCGACAATTATAGCAACACTTTCGACGGCTTTCGTGAATTTTCGATTATTTCCTTCGTATTTCAAAAAGTTTCTTGCGACAATTTTAACAACTTTTACGATATTTTTGATAGATTTCATGATTTTTGAACATTTCTACGATATTTGTTATTTTTATTTCACGACAATTTCAAACATTTTTACGAAATTTCCGACGATTTTCTTGATTTACGGACTTTGGAGCATTTTCACACTATTTTTTACTGCTTTTTGTCAATATTTCAACACTTTTCACTACATTTTCGATAATTTTCAAGACTTTTTAACAGTTTTTTCATATTTTAAATGGTATTTAGATATTTTTACCAATTCTTACGGCAATTTCAATAAATTCTACCACATTTTTAAGAATTTTCATGATTTTTTTGACAATTTTTCTAATATTTGTGCTGGTGATTATGAAAGTTTTGGCCATTGTTATAAATGGTCTCACACATATGACCATTTCTAATTCCTCCAAGAAGCTGAACATGAAAAATGCAAAATAAAACGAAGACTACGACTGGTTTTACAATTAGTATAACAGATGAAGCAACGGGCAAAAGACGAAAACCCATTCATCAATGAAACAATTTACCATTCAATTGAACCTTACACTAAAGTAACCCGGGCACTCACTCCACTTCGTATTCTTACACCGTCAGCGCAATGTAGAAAAAGGACGGAATCTGCAAAAATGACGAAATCCAACTCTACCAAGGTAATTTCAAGCTTTACGAAATCGTTAATGGAACGCGTGCGATGAACGGTTACCGCATACGTACGATAAGTATTGGATAGAGACCTGGGCAGACAGACAGGCAGACTTGAAAGCCGGACAATACCGGTAAGATTGCAATTTCCTGACTAACGCTAATGGAGGCGAGTGAGAAATTTCCATTGATAGAATAAGTGTCGGCAAAAAAAAAATAGTAGAGGCGAGTGCGACAGGCAGGAGATTGTTTAATGTAATGGAAAAAATTACTGTACAAAGCGCAAGGTTTTGTGTGCAGTAATGACAATTTAGTTAAGCGATTTTTCTCCTCCCCTACCTCACCCTCATTCATCCCAATACCTACGTTAAACACTTTTCGTACAGTACCCGGCCCTGTTAAATTAATTACGCGCGGTTTTTACCTCTCTCTCGTTCGCTCCGCGTATACTCTTTCTTCGTCGAGTTTTTTTTTGTAATTTTTTTATTTTCGAGTGGTAATATGAGAAAACGAGGAGGTTGGGCGCGATGGCTGCTGATTTATTAGAAATCACCTCGGGTTACGAAGGTCCTTCAAGAATACGCATTTAGATCCCAAAGGCTTGGGCGTTACATTAAAGGACATCTACGAACGTGTTACTCTCGCGGCTATAACCTTGATGCGGTTGTGTGGTTGCCAAGCTTTGTTGTAGCCGAGTAATTCGGCGGCTTCGCTGGTGCCTCTCTTTGCCTCATTACGTGGTTATAACGTTTGCGTATATGCACGATGAATATGTACTAAGTGGAAAGAAATGAGCAAAGCACATGGAGCAAGGCACAGTATGAAGTATGAAGCCTCGGTCAACATCAAGCAGTATCTCGCATCACTGCGTCAAGATGCCCTCACACTAATGGGCTAATTGAGCTGGTCACCCTGCGAACTGCATCAGATCCGAGCCTCGTGTGAACTGCCCTCAGGAGATTCGACTCAGATGAAGAATTGCCAAGACGTATGAAGACCCGAAGGCGATAGTCTCACGTATGTACCCTGCCACTTCCAAGGGTACGTACAAAACCCGCCGATTTTCCACCAGCCACGAAATCGTGAGCACTTTTTCATTTTTTTTTTCTTCCTCATGCAGCTTGCGAATGAAGACGAGACGCGAAGGAAACGAAACCGAAACAACAGCATGATTATAATTACATTCGTGTTTTCGTACATGGATATACATATTTAACGTGATATTTGCCATGTTAATTGTACCATGTTATTCTCGCGCCATGCCACGTCCGCGTCGTTTTAACGAGAAATATGCGAGGTCGAATAAATCAATTAAACGCATTATACGTATAATTAGTCGCCCGAATTAATACGTTTTTAAGAACCGCTCGAGATGGCATATAACATACGAACGCCTTCTACAACGCTGTCCTGCCCCCACCGCGAACACTTCTTTTAAAATGTAATTATACCAAAATGAAGGGAAAAAACTCCACAGCTCGAAGCGGTGGTCCTTCTACGCGCCAGTTTCCTTTCGTATAGTCTAGTAAACTATATACTCGATAATTTCGCAGAAAATTTTTTTTTCTCGTCGCTAACACGCTCGTTAAAATTTACTCGCGTAGTTTGTAGGCGCTTATTGTGGGCTCACGATGTGACAAAAATGGCGCTATGGTCGTTTCCACCGCATATCATCATCGATATCACCTCGTTCGGCTCGAAGAGACCGACAGGCGGGGGTAGTTACCCATTTACGACTTTCCAGCCAATTGTATGGAAATGTAGTAATTTTCGACGCCTTGCCAAGTGTCGCTAACGAGCTGGAAAAATTGTTCGTAGGTATTGGAAATGAGGCCTTTGTTAAGACACATCTCGCCAACGCTCGTACTAGTTGCGGTAATGCTGCTCTGGTGGTATTATTTTGAGAAAAAATTCGCGAAATTTTTGCCAAAGTATGTATTTTGCATCGATTTTCTTGCCTAATTCAACGTACGGTTATTTCATTACGAATCGAATTTCAAAACTGACCTTTGATAATTTCATTCAACGTGCCAACGAAAAAAAGGAATAGATCTATTTTTTCAAAAAATTGGTAATTCGAAATGTATTCGTCAACTTGGATCCATTTATGTCTGTTTTTTTGTGAAATCACAACAATTTCAATTACTTTTAGACGATTTTAATGTGTTTTTTTTGACAGTTTTCACAATGTTTTTATGGTTTTTTGTGAAATTTTTTTTGACATGGATATGTCTATTGGCTGGGGTCAATCCTAAAAAAGTGTCCATTTTTTGACATGGATATGTCTAATGGCTGGGGTCAATCCTAAAAAAGTGTCCATTTTTTTTGTCCAAATTTTTTGTCCAAATATTCTGTCCAAATATTCTGTCCAAATTTTT
>FIZU01021433.1:0-15116 GCA_900064475.1 Pseudococcus longispinus | reverse complement strand
TTTTAGCAGTACTTTTTCATAGTGAAAAATGTACCCCCCCCCCCCCTCTCAAATAATACTTCCATGAAATCACGAAAAATTGTTATGAAAAGTTATAATTTTCAAAAAATCATAAAAATACAAAATAAACTGAAAAAACAAGATACCTAGTCAAATAAAGTACGTAGAAATAATCAAGCCGTTTTCCTTAACAATACGAAAAAATATAACAAAATTATTAATTTTTGAAAAATTATGTTATTTGACGTTTAAAAAAATTCCATTTTTTAAAATTTTCACTCGAATAACAGGTTAAAAAAATTGAAGGAAGCAAGAGATTCACTCTAATTCAACCCAAAAGCAGGACTTCCGCAAAAAAAGCAGGGCATGTAGGGGTGTTAGACAGCTTGATGGAATAATTCTTGAACATGATTCCTCCTTCAACCCTCTCAATATATCAAAAGTATTATTTTTAAAACCTTCCAACTACTCGTACATAAAATTAGCATCATTCTAATAATCAGAAAGTACAATTTTGAGAACACTTTCGAGCCATAAATGGCCGAAAGAAAAATTCAATATCAAATTGGTAAACCATATAAAACATATGGCCATAGACGAATGTATTTTTTCATGTATCGTACGGTACAAGAAATCTTCGAATAGAGAGATAGCGATACGTTTAATTTGAGAAATACATCATCGATGCGAGCCTGTGAGGTATTTGTATGTATATGGAGAAATACTCGTACGTCGGAGAACGTAAAGGAATGACGAAGGTAAAGGCTATTAACGAATTCAACTCACATTACCCAGCTTTTGCGAGCGATTACCCGGCTCGCGTTTAATTACGGAGGAGCGCGGATACGTACGTTTCTACGAAATAATCGGACTTAGAGATAGGGGACTACATTCCAGCTAGGATGTAATTGCGTTTAGATCCAGATCACGCTTACCTATTAAACTTATGACGGTTTTTATCCATACGGCGGAAAAATCTTTTAAAAAACCAAACAAACCGGAAAACAAACGTTTGCTGAGGTAAATTAAGCGAAGAAAAAAATATTTTCACGTATCATTTCGAAATAGAAAGATATAGAGAAAAAGGACAGGTTAAAATACGACAATACTCACGAGTCAGCGATCAGATTTAATATTCAAGCGTCGTATGCGAGGGGAAAGATTGCTTTCTTTTTTTTTCCTTCCTTTTTACCTCTCTCATTATTTACGACGTTTGGCAACACTGAACTGGAACAAACGACTAAGCATTTTTTTCTATACGATTTTTTTTTTTTTTATTGAAGTACTTTACTCATCTTTATGAACAATACGCGCGTATCCTTTTTTTAAGTGAAATACCGGCTCGACGTTCGGCTATGCCGGAGATAAAAAGGACATACGGTGGGCCACCTGTGGCCTAAATTTCCGGTACACTGGTTGCCTACGGTAGAAAGCTCGTTTTATACAAATAAGTATTAGTCGGCTTTGTCGTACGTTCGCAATCTCGGCGTGTACATGAAGTACTTGTACGAATAGTTAATCTTCACATGGTATTCACTACACAGTACACACGTTTAAAGTTTACACAATATGCATGTACGTACAAGCTAGTCTTTCGAACAAAGCAGCTTTTTCTCAAGTTGAGATCATTCTGTGCTCGTAATAAACGATCGAGGTATTGGGAAAAAAACCCTCAAAGGGCTTACGACTGATTCGCCAATTTACCCATTTAACATCCCCCAATACCTTTGATACTTTTCTATTAGCGGATTCGTAATTCTCTCCAACAAATATCTATTGAGAAATGTTGGCAATTACACGTATACGATTGAGGTATTTCGTGCTCAATATTAAACTGACCAGCCTTATACAAGGAAGAATTTATTCGACATGATGGAATATACTGTTTAACATCACCAGACATGTAATGCCTGTTTGGCTTATGTACTCGTTGAAAGGCGCTATCGCTTAGGGTAATTCTAAAGTGGATTCAATTCTTGAAAAATCTCATCTCCTTGTGTAAATATTTAGTACAATTTATTATGATCGCGCCAGTTAACGTTGGCTGCGTTTTATTGATTTTAAAAACCGGTGCTTAAAGTGTTATCACTTCATTACCGTTAATCTCTATACGTATACAAGTTAACGAGAGTCTGGTTTGTTGCACGCAGAAGGCATTTTTCGCCACCTATATGAATCGATCTATAACCACGGTGAAATGGAATTTATACTGTATGGGATCATTTTAACGATTAGGTCAATTGGATCGATTCCGAGGAATTTTTCCCTCATTTTTTAGAAATGTTTACGAGAGATTTTTTAGTAGAATTTTCGTGATACTATAAAAAAGGCGACAGTTACCAGATGAGGAATTCGTTAGCAGTTTTTTAAAAGAATATAGTTTTAATTATCAAGTGGTACAATTTCGATTTTTAACAATTTAAAAAAAACTGAAAATTAGGTTCACAGTCTGAAACCAAGTTTTTTCGTCTTTGAATCGATAAATTCAATACTTCAGCGAATTCGTGTCGATGAGTTTAAAATGTCACCTAGGTTTGCTCACTTGAAAATAGATAAATCCAACTTGTATTATAGACATAAAAAGTCAATTTGTAGAAAAAATTATTGTATTACAATAATACAATTTTTAGCCCTTCTGGATTCTCTAGGAGAACTGTACTTTTATTGGGTATTTTCAACATTCTCCGAAACAAATATATCTGTTCTATAGTAAGGCAGATCTCTGATTATTCAGAAAAAGTTATGAAATTACGTCAAAAATCCATTGTTTTCGAGTTTCGTTTTTGCAAAAAAAAAAACAAAGAAATCGATTTTTTAATTTTTTGATATAGAAATGTTTCAAGGCTGGGAGCCAGGAAAATTTTTGATCCGCGAAATTTTGCTATCCTGGATGACTTTTTTGACTTGAAAAAGTTCAGAATGTGAAAGTAGATCAAACATTGTGAACATTGTTGAAAAAGTTGTTGAAATATGAAAAATTTCATAAGACATTCGTAATATGAAAAAAATAATCAAAAAGTGATGAAAATCATCGAAAATGTTGTTACAATAGTTGGAATTTTCACAAAAATTGGTAAAAATATTGTAAAATCAGTCAAAAAATCGTGAAATCTGTCGAAAATCTCGTAAAAACTGCCAGAATTTTCACAACATTTTCCAAAATTTTCGCGATTTTTTTTCACCATTTTTGTGGTTTTTTTTTACTGATTTTAATGTCAATTTTTTTGCAACATTTTCCGATATTTTCATCATTTTTACGAGATTTTCGATACTTTTTATGATTTTTTGACGTTTCTGACAAAGTTTTTACTGATTTTTATGAACATTTAAGAAATTTTAATATTTTCGACTATTTTTATGATTTTTTTGGTCATCATTTTTATAAATTTTTCACTTACACGATATTTTTACTAATTTTTATGATATTTTCAATTATTTTCACAAGATTTTCAACAATTTTCATGATTTTTTAACCATTTTTGCAACATTTTACAGAATTTTTACACAATTTCGTTTTTGGATTTGTGGCTTGGCAGTTGAACCAACACTTGGCACCATGATGTAGTTCATATATATCCAAAATTGTTATATGATCTACATGGGGATATTTTGCCATTAAAATAAAACAAAATTGCATAATATGTTTGACATGGTGTCAGGGGCTTGGTTTCAACTCTGGGTGCACTTTTAACGGTTATAATTGTAAAAAGGTAAAAACATCTAATCTATTTCCTTGCATTAACCCCCTCCCCCCTCACCAACCCCAATCTTTCAAAAATTGACATAAACACGCTGTGGTTTTCTAAAGTAGAGCAAAGGAGAAAAATAACTACCGCAAAGACATTTTTGGGTAAAACTACTCAAATTAAAAATAATTTTGATAAAAACTTCTTGATTTTTTTCCAATTTTCTTTCACAAAAAAGTAAAAAAACAGATTTTTATCAAAATTCCAAGTAGCATGCCCCTGAAAAATGAGGTGAAGAAGGAAAATGGGCTCTATTGTATTCTTAGGTACAAACATTTAGATTTATAAGACCATTTTTGGCAGATTTTTTTTTAAATCTTCAAAACTTTTTGAACGTAGTCAGATTTTAAAGGGGTAAGGGATGAAAAAAGGCGATGCAATTTTTTCGAAATCGTCTTGAAATTTGAGCACAATATCTGAAGTACCTCTCCCAATTTTTTGCTGTTTTTTTTCACTCGGCACTTATTTGAAAATACCGAAGAAAGTCACTGGTATTTGCTATTCAAATTCATTGAAAAACAAAAAAAAAAATTTTCAGCTGGAGCGAGTTCTTGTTGAAGCTAAGTTTTTAAAATGCTAATTTCAAATGTATCAAAAAAATCGAAACCAACTAAAATTTTGTTTCTTTTTTACAAGTAGCGAGACTTTTTCACCAATTGAAAAAATTAATTGATTCCCCCGAGAAAAGCAGACGTATAGTTGATCATAGTAAAACAAACAATTTACATAAACGACATTCACGTATATAAAAGTAAATTTAAGGAAAATCAAAATACTCGTACGTATAGGTAAAAGCAAACGAGTAATATGTGAACTGACATCACATACTTGAAACTCCAAACGGTCAAAGCACACAACGTTCACGACGACCACCAACATACGAGTATATAGATGGAAATTCATTGTTTGAAAAATACCTCATAATATTACAGTCGTACAATTCCAGGTACGCATACCTAGGGAACTGTGTACGATGTTGTTTAAAAACCTATTTGATATTATTTACCGTCTGTTTACACGCTATGAGATATTTACCTTTGTATCAAACCATCATATACTATACGGAATAAAACTACACACAAACGGAATAATTATACGTACAAAAGAATAAGCAGGATTTAAAATAAAGGAGAAAAAAAGATAGGCAACCCTCGGTAACGCCATACGCTGCTTAGTGTTTGATTTCGCCATAAATACGTATCCATTTTAACTTTCAAGTACGTATTACGTATAGATACGTATTTTGTACGTACATACATATCGACAAACAAGACGACAAAATCATTCGGCGTGTAATTTAAATTTGAAAAGGGCATATTGCGTAACATCTGTACAGCGCGTGCTGTGTACATAAAGCTCTTTTCGTCTTCGCCCACCCCCCTGCTGCTCCGCTTTTCCTCATCTAGGTGACTTAATCGCGTGCACATACAACTTTCCACCGACGTGGGTACCTTTTCCAACCGAATTCGGAATTTCATCCTTCTTTGAGTTACGACAGATACGCGAACCAAAGACGCGATACCATGTTTTCACGTAAGTACGGCGACGATGTTTCAAAGTTAATCGACTCGAATTCGAATATGCTAAGCTAGGTCAACGCGCGCATATCGTAATTCGAGCTATAAAAGAGGTATTCCGTTATATGGCTATATTCGTCAAATAAGACGTGCTTTTTGCCAACCAATGCGAAATGAAACCATGAGTAATGCTTTTTCCGACTATCGTCTCGTCGATTTTTTTGTTATCTCGTTCGAGTACCATAATTGAAATAATCATCGAGAAAAATCAAAATTTCATTAAGTATTCTAAATTTACTCAAACTTGAGAATATATCTTATCGAGGTTACGCTAAACAAAACGACCGCCTACACATTTCCAACGAATCTTCACCTTTCGTGATTTTGAAAACTTTCATTTTACGAAAATATTGCCAGTGGTAAGATGAAATTCGTTTATAAAGGTACGTAAGTAGTAGGTGCTGATATTTGACCGAAAAGTATATTGAAAATTTCTCAAAATTAAACTAGAAATATTTCCCTTTATCAGAAGCCGTCTGCGTCTCAAACAGAAGGGTACACAAAGCCAAGCTTCATCTTTCAAATGAAAGTTTTAATATTTTTCGAATACTATTCATTATATGTTTAAAAGGCGTATAGCAATTTTTCGTAAAGAAATTTCAGCAATACGAGTGTCACATTTAATTAGATCAAAGTTTCGTTATATTTTCATTATATTCGGCCTACGTGAAATTTATTTTCACTTTTGCACGTGTCGAGTCTAAATCCACAAGTTCAATAAATTCGCAATGTTGCATTCTCCACCATTTTTAGTATGTGCAACTTAGGTATTTTGCCCTTTATTAAGAAATTCTTTCAGATAACTCTCAAAAAACGAAATAAAACAAAAAAAAAAAATAAGTGACCGTGTGAATTGTAAAAATGTTATATGAATCTAAAAATTCTTTAAAATTTCATGAAATTTGTTTCAAATGGTGTAACAATAAGTTATATACCTAGGAATATGAAAAATTTCAGATTAATTGGGGAAATGAAGTGCAAAACATACAAGTCGTTGAAATAGAAGTGAAAAACATACAAGTTGTTGAAGTAGAAGTATAAAAATTTCCCTAAAATTTTGTAAAATACCACAAAATTATTCGAAATTTCATAAGTATGGTATGAATTTCAGAAAAATTACCCATTCAGCTTGAAATGGCTAAAAATAAGCTTAAATCAACAATAAAGCATTACCTTTATGTTGAATAAATCACGTTATTTTTGGAAAATTTCACAAAAATTGTCAAAAAAGCAAACAATCAAGGCTTTATGAAAATTGAAGTAAAAGCCCTTAAAATTGATTAAAACGTCATAAAAATGATTTATCAAAATTCGTTAAAATGTCATGAAATTCATCGTATAGTAACTTGCACAATGCACATGCGCAATTTACCATATTTTATGCAATTTTCACAACATTTTGGAATATTTTTCACAAAATTTGAATATCTTTTGTGATTTTTTGATCAAATTTTATGAATTTTCCATCAATTTTTGTAATTTTTACACGAAAATCATTAATAATAATAATGTAAAAAAAATATTCAAATATCACAGAAATTGTATTCTTCGCCTTCCCCACCATTTTGATGAAAAAATGAAAGTATTTTGTTTCTTCAATTCTTTGCCTGATATCGACAATTGTGGTGTCATACCTATTTAAAATGCCAATTTCTAAGACACATGTATTTTTTTCTGAGAGGATAAAAAAAAACCCAAACCATACATGTATATTGGGCTCGTATGAAGATGAAGGTTTAAAAGCGTAAAACTCGTTTTAAAACTGAAAGTAAGTATCCCTCCTCCATTCCCTCACTTGGATGAAAAAATGGAAACATTGGTTTCAAAATCAACGTATAGTTTTTTTTTTCGTCAAGAAAATAAATAAAAACAAACTCAGGTATCTAAACACCTTTTGTAAGCTGAGGGTCATCCTGAAAATTTGTGCATCCATTTTTTGTCTAGATTTTCGTTCATTTTTCCAACTTTTCAATATTTTGTTGGTCTTCTGAAAATATATATTTTGCTAACTAAATGACTTTTTGGACTTAAAAAATTGAAAACAATTGACTTTTTGGACTAGGAAATTTTCAGAAATTCTTCACTTTTTGTACTAGGAAAAATTTATACCGTTTCAAAATGTGACTTTCAAATATTTTTTGTCAGATATTATGAAATTTTGTTGGACTTTATAGAAAAGTCACGTAAGAAATGTAAAATGCGCGACGAAAAAATTCTTATGATCAATATTGAGAAAAAAATTGAGGAGCTTAAAATCAAATCTCACTCTTGCTAACTTTATTAATTTTCGAAAACGGTTTGCAATGTTGGAATAGATCTCCAAACAAGAACCGGTTTACAATATTTTTATCGATTTTTAAGAAAATTTTGACAATTTCAACGAATTTCACAATTTTTTGAGCATTTTGATTATGTTTTCAGACTTTTTTTTTGAAATTTTATCAATTGAGGAGTTGATTTAAAAACAAACGTAGTCAAAAAATCAAATTTTACAGGAGACCAGAATGGCATAGTCAAATCATATTCGGATTGTGAAAATTTGATTCAGTTTGTGTTCATTGTTCACCAAATTTGCTTTACTATCAGAAAATGTTATACTTTTTCTTCCAAATTTTGAAAAATAGTGCAATGTCACAATCGTTTTTCTTGTAAATTTTTTTTGAAAGCAAAATCAACTGTAAAAATGCAGTTTATCTCATTTTAAATTTAATATTACAAAAAGTGGAATTTTGTTTACAAAATTTTGTTTTAAAATCCGGAAAACATCGAAAAAAAATTTGAACAATTTTTTTTTTTGAAATAAAAAAGTATGTACATTTTTTTTTTGTTTTAAACTACATAATTTCTTTATTTGAAAATATGCTCTAAAAAGCCAAAAATACCGCCTCAATATACAGTATTTCCTAAGACCATATATAACTAACGTGGACCGCGCTATCTACATAAGAGCGAATGTTATAAAACCGGTGACACACCCGCAAAGGAATAAGCCACCGAAGCGACATCTGACTGACTAAACTAATGAGTTGTTTATCATTATAAGCAAAGGGAAGTAAAGAGTGAATAATCGTCAGACAATCAGGAGCGTTCCCTGCGTATTCCTTTAAGCTTTCCGATTTTATTTTACACGGATAGCGCGGTCCACGTTAGTTATACAATGGTCTAAGAGTATTTCTGACCCAAAATATATTTCCAGGTGTTAACATTTTTATGGTAAAATGTGTCAAAATATTTCCAAACAAAATGTAGGCTAATTCGATTTGAAATTTGATGTATCAGAACAGTAATTTGAACATTTCACATATAAGTTAGAGGAAAAATGTAAAAACATGAATTCCAGCCTTAATTATTACGCCATTACGAACAATTTTCATGGTATTGCAAAAAATGTTGACACCAATTTAACAACGTTAACGACTGCTCGAACAATTTTCTCACTGTTTGAAAAAAAATCAACAATTTCAACATCTTTCATCCTATTTTAAACCAGTTTGGGATTATTTTCAACGTACTGCCACTTCTAAAACACTTGAAACAATATTCTGCGTCAATTTGAATTTTCGATGGTTTTTATCCTACTTCGTGTTCTTTTTTTGGAATCACTTCAAAGCACGAATTGAATATTTCTAGTTGTTTATCCAAAGTCATACCTACATGTCATAGTCGACTAAATACTACTTATATTCTCACCTTATCTGCCATTCTCGAGTTACCAATACCGAGTAATTACCGTACATCGCATTCGTAACATAACGAGGATGCCTTTTAGAAAAAAACCTAGCATTATTCATCTCGACAACGAACATAACATCCGCGTGCATCGCAGAAATCGGACACTTAATTTGAAATAAATCTATCCTTCTCGTTCTACATTTATTTCGCTGCGTAGAAAGAAAAAACCATGATGGTATTTATTCGCGATCAGATTCTCGTAGGCGGACAACTATTCATTTAAATATAAAGAAAGATAAAGAAACCCAAGAATAAGAAGGCAAAAGAAAAAGAAATATTAAAAAGCTAATCTTAGGCGTTTAATAAACCACGGTATAGGAATAATTTTCTTTCTTGATACGATAGATACCTTTCTGAAAGGCTAATTTCTCGTCCGCGATACCTCACACATGGTCGCAGCAGATTGTAAAATCATTCTTAGGTGCTAAGGTTGTTTCACCGCAACGTGTATTAAATATCTACGCCATTAAAAGTGTCCTCTAGACGCATGATTCTCTCTCTTTCTCGCTGGCAAACCACACACGCACACGTGCCAGACTCATCAACCCGACCAATCTTATTGATTAACATTTAGATGATGAGTGAAAAAAAAAAGGCGCCGAAAGCGTGACCAGAAATTCGTGTGCGTAATTGGTTATCGCGGCCACCGCGCCGCATTTGGGGAACACGTACACAGCTGCGGTCTCTCCTCCGAGGGTTTAATCGCGCGTACCATGCGCCCGATGACCAATCAACGTTTGTTCGTCGTGTCTGGGTAATTGGTAAAATACCTCACTTAAATAACTGCCGATAAGTATCTTTGGCTTTCGATCTTTGGATAGGTGCTACGCGAGCCCGCAACCAGAGATGTTTTATTTGACTTAGCGACCGCTAGATACACCTATACAACGTATAGAAGATACATTACACCGGGGCATCGTCTTCCTCTCATCATCTGTCCATCAAAGTCTAAATGATGACGACGTTACTCTTCCAGCATCTTTCAACCGTTCGGCTAATTATTTTCTCTAAACTTAGTAGACACGCTGCGTCTGTATTCGGGCAGCGACAGCTTAAAGGGTTTTTAGCCGACGAAATCTGTACACACAAATATTTTACATCGGTTCGATGCGGCGATGCGGCCGAGTATACGAGAAGGTATATACACAGTCATAAGAAAAATACCGGCGTATTCAAAAGAAAGTGCTTTATTTATGTCTTAATACTACGTACAGAATATATTAAACGTGTTCGCGCATACTAATCGAAAAACTCGACTGCATGGGTAAGCTAAGCTACGCGTAGAAAGGAAATATGTGTCAATGAAATCCATAAAGTAATCTACTCGTAGCTCTATGATTTTTTCCCCAAGGAAGACTTTCTCATCGACAACATTTAACCATTGTTCTTATTGTAAAAAACCATTATTTCCATGGAATAACGAGTCTTTTGTTTTTTCCTAATGTCTAAAAGGATGTACGAGTTGATCCCTTAGGAGCTGCTTATTCTTATGCAAAGTTCAAACACGATTTTAAAGGGATGAAGGAGGCGTGAAAAAGATTACGTATCTTGAGAATATCGAGTAGTTTGGGTTTTTCCTCTATTTGGCATTGAGTGTGTATAAGATAATTTTGAGCTAAATTAAAATTCATCTTGCGGATTATTTTAATACCTATCGAGAAAAATAGCGAAGAAAACTGAAAAGTGACAATTTGAATTTTGACCATTGGTATCACTCAAATTTCTAAACACGAGTTTACTGAATTAGTGAATTTTGAAATTATTTTATAATACAGGATTTACAGAATTCATTGGAGGAAAAAAAGTTCAAAAATGACCTAATTTACGAGTATTAAAAAATATACTTGAAGTATCGACCAGATGTTTGAATTTTATGAATAAAATTCAAATTATTAAGCCATAAATGAAGTAAGTATAATTATACATAAATAAGTATGCCTTATTTTTCTAGAGAATTATTGAAAAAAAGTAAAAACGTTTTTTTGAAGGAAATTTTTAAGGTGAACCCTTATTACCTTGTAGAGCTAAAGATGTAATGTCGTGATTTTTTCCATAAAGAAGAGTTATCTACCAATGTATAAGTGATAAAGCGTTTACTATTGTGAGGGTCACATACTCTAAGTTTACCGATTTGGTCTTTTCTTTTCCAAATTTTTTTCTGCATACCCAACTCTATAAAAAGGATTAAATTTTCAAAATTTTCCATAATAATTTGTTTTGAAAAAAGACAAAACTAGCTCAGCTACGAGCACATACTATTCAATCTTGTAGAATTTTCTTCGAATTTTCAGTCACAATGGCTTCGAAAATAGAAAAATTATACATAATCAAATAGTAATTACATCATTTGAAATCCAATTGAATTGTATTCTTTTTCAAACAAAACATTATAAAAAATTCCCAAAATTGTTTTTTTCTGAAGTAGGATGTACCGAAAAAATATTGACTTCAAGTAAACACCAAACCATTAGGCACAAATGACCTTCTTAAGGGTGTAATAATCTTGTAATTACACCCTAAAAAAAAAAATCAAATTTTTGTCAAATCTCGAAATATTTTTTTCAAATTTCAAAAAAATTATCGCAAAAGTTATGGGAATTTCCAAATCATAAATCTCTGAGACCGAATGGTCAAATAAATTCGAAATTATTTTTTATGAAAATAAAAAATCATTTTAATACACGAAAATAGCAATATAAAATTAACGAAAATTATCAATCAAATTCAAAATTCAAAAAATAACAACAGTAATATACGATATAAAAATCAATGAAAAATTACAAGATAACCTTATTTTAAGGCTATAGAAGCAGTATTAATGCCAAAAACTCAGACTCTTACGACGTACGTACATTTAGATAAGGATAATGCAAGGATGGGAAAGACCCAGAAAATATTACCAAATATGGTAATATGGAAAAAAGGCGAAAGCAGGGGGAATAGGAAATGATATGACCATCGAGGAAAGTAGGTAATGGAATGGGTTGAAAAAAGGAAAGATAAGATAAGAATGTAGGATATACGACGATTCAAATAAAAGGTTATAACTTGAAAAATTACAGAGATATGAAAACATAAATACGAATTCTATAAGAAAAATCATGAAAAATTAAAAATAAAACGAAACGAGACACGGTCTCATTTCCATTCACCACAAGAATTTTCAAATTTTCCAAAATTCAAAAAGTAAAAATATCCAAGTCTTTTTGGACTTTGAAAATTTAAAAAAATTTTAATCTTTGAGCTTGGAAAAATTTAGAGATTCTGACTGGGCTGAAAATCGGAATCTAATTCAAATCCAAATCTACGAAAATATACATCATTTTTAGTTCGAATTCATATTCAAAATTCGAATT
The DNA here is from genome assembly GCA_900064475.1 of Pseudococcus longispinus. Lineage (NCBI taxonomy): Eukaryota > Metazoa > Arthropoda > Insecta > Hemiptera > Pseudococcidae > Pseudococcus > Pseudococcus longispinus. The sequence goes on along the minus strand of FIZU01021433.1, from coordinate 2,705 downwards.
CATTATATTTCTTAATATTACGCAAAACTTAATTTCGGATTTCGATTTTTCATAAAATTTTTGTCAAATCTCGAATTTTTTTTCTGATTTCTAAAAATGTATCTGTAAAATTATGGAAATTTCCAAATTGTAAAACTCCTTTGACCAAAACAATTTTTCAAAAATTCTAAAAGTAAGAATCTCTTAATGATTTTTTAGACTTTGAAAATTTCAGAGATTCTTAATCTTTCAGCTCGCAACAATTCAAGAGATTCTGGATTTATTTGGTTTAAAAATTAGGTTTAAAACGTTTACATAATTCAATGTTTTTCTGCGAAGCTGAAAAATTCAATTTGCCTATCCTGTCTCAGCTCAACTTCCATAAGAGCAATTTAAAATAAAAAGATGGATTTAAACCCTAATTTGAAACGAAAAATAAGGCTTCAATGTGTTGTATTGAGCCTGTTACGAGACAAGGTAGTAAGGAGGGTTTCCAAAAAGGCATCAGGGCCCCAAAAAGTTCGAAAAAATGCAAGAAATACATAGGTGGTTACCCCTTTAAATTTTGATGTTGGGCAAGCATCATCGAAAAAAATGAAACAATTTAAATTTAAATTGAAACGAAATTTCATTATTGTAGTGGCCAAAACAACAAATTATTGGGTAAAAATTTAAAAAGATTTTTTTGAACTCAGAAGGTGCCTGACTACCAGTCTGCCAGTTCATTGAAAGCACGTATAGTAGCAATGTTTATACATGCCTGGACCTACCATATAAAAAGAAACTATTCATAAAAATGAAAAATTTTTAAAATCATTTCCAGATTTTCGAAAATTTTGAAAGCATTCGAACGAACCAATTTTTTTAGAAAAATTCCATAAAAATTCGAAGCGTTGCGATAGAAAGCAGAATATTGTTGTTAAACTTGCAAGACTTTAGCTGTAGTGACTTTTTTTGGGGAACAAAATAGAAGGCTATGCTTCAACTTTCGGAGGTTTTCGAACGATTCCACATAAAATTTCAAAGAAAAAAAACAATTAGAAAATTCGAATCCAGTACTCTTCATACCATTCAAATCCAATCCAATGTCTAGAGTCCAACTAATTCACCAATCCAGATGCCATTTTAGCCATAACTCACGTATTTGAATTTTCCCCTAAAATTTCCAAAACACGATTCAATATTTTTCTATGAACTACATCATGCTGATAATTTGCTGTTTTTCTTTGAAAAAAGAGGTCACTGGCTCGTTTAAAACCACTCAAAAAACCTTCGAATCTCGACCAACTACGAAAACACACGATTAGGACGGTGGTGCGATTCGTATACAATTCTCTAGCGTATAGTTTTCAATTTACACGAAGCATCTGTCGCAAAACGTCTTCCATCTTTTAACGCCTCGTTTAACACCAACGAAAAAAAAACTAAATTTGGACACCATTCAATGCGTTATACTATATAGTGTAATATCAAAGTATTAATAAAGTTTTTCTTTATTTTTCGGTTTGAAATAATATAAAGAACAGCATCGCCATCGCCATCTCAGCCATCTTACGTGATTTATTATCACGCATCCGAATTCTGCGGCCATCGCCATCGCCACCGTCACCGCAGCATATACATCTTATATAAAACGAAATACAGGCGGATCGGTTCACGTTTCGCGTAAACCAACAAATAATTATAAAAATGTCCAACATGAGTTGAACAAGTCCGGCGAAAAAATACTGCGAATAAATAATTTCTTTTTTTTTTCTTCTCTCGCGAGCTCTATACACAACACGAAATTGCCCTAACGCGCGAATACACGACGAGCGAGAGAAATCCCTTGATAAATTACTATCATTTTTCACACCGTCAATTACCTTCCGCCCGGACTCTTGGCCAACGGTTCGATCGCGAATTCTGGCTGGCCACGCGCTTACACGTATAAGTACTATACAACGTTACAAGCCAATGAATCATATTCGATTTACCATCAATTACCTGCAATTACGATGGGATGTGCAATCACGTACAGTATAATACATGAGATATATGTAGAAGAGCAGGGATCCTATGTTGGTCGACGTCATGAACATTCCATCGTTGTATACAGGGTGTTCCAGGAAACGTCTGCCATAAGCGAAATTTAGATACAACAGGGTACTACCAAAAAAATTTTCAGATCAACATGTTGCCTATTTCGATTATTCAGGGGCAAATTTATTTTCGAAAGAAATCGAATCAAAACCAATTTTCAATCATGCGAATCAGTAGTATTTTGAAAATTGAACAAATTTTCAAGTCATGATTTTTTGCCGAACTTGAAAATTGAAGGAGCTATAAAATGATTGGAAATGAAAAAATTCTAAAAAAAATTCAATCATCGAAATGAATGGTACTTTGAAAAATGAACAATTTTTGTTATGTTCATTTTTTTGCCTAAAACCAAAATTAAAGGAACTGTAATACTCGAACCAAGTTGAAAAATTCAGAAACTTTTGCAAATTTTTCCCTTTCAACGTTACTTAGCCCCTTCAATTTTGATTTTAGGCAAAAAATAGACGCTGCACGAACGAGAACGAAATGATTCATTTTAAGAAGTGATAAGCATGTGATAAGGAATTTTTAGTGGACGCAAACTGTGTACTGGGTCCCACTTGAAATGGGTCCAATGTTGAATGCCATAAGAGAATTTTCTATCGTATTTTTTAATATCTTTCAGAAATATTTAACCATGTCAA
>FIZU01021417.1:0-24019 GCA_900064475.1 Pseudococcus longispinus | reverse complement strand
TTGATGAGATATTGAGGTGGGGTCCGTACGGACCCCAGGGAACACTTTACGTTTCCAAAATGAGGGAACACTTAGAGGGTTAAAAGGCTTCAGCACCTAGAATATAGCAGTTACGAGAACCGGCATTTTGAGCACATTTAGGGCGATATGAGGGCTAGGGGTGAGGTAGGGATCCTACGGTTTTACCCGCAAGTTTTTAGACCATAAGCACCAATTGTCGATAGAAAGTTTGAAAATTCCAGCCAAGGGTCTATTCATCATTCTTACCCGGCTATGCTCTTTATTTTAAACAATTAATTTATTCTTGCTTATTAAATTTCAAGCAAAAAACCAAAGCACATTGTTTTTCCTCAACAAGGAAATCTTGTAATCGTTGATATGACGTTTTAGGACTTAAGTTTAAAAATTATGATAAAGTAGGTATAAATAACTTGATTAATTTTTTATCAAAATGTTCAGAATTAAAAATAGGCATTTCCATACCTACCTACGTTTTTATTCATCGTCCGTCAAATTAGCTATCGGCATTAGGAGTCCTTCGCCACGTGTGAAATTTATATTAAAGAAAGAATTAATCTTATGGGTTAATCTACAGCAATACATCTTTTTCAACAAATGAGAAAACCTATTCAACATTTGCTCATTTTGTTTAAAAGATTTGCAACGGTCATCGCCACACAGTACATTTAAAATATAACCATGGCCTGACTCACGGGTTTTATATTCGTTTATCATTACAATAGCCAGTATCGGAATTTTCAAAGGATTCTTCGGCTTCGCTTCATAAATAACTTTGATCCATACTTCTGGTACACCATCAGGCCTATACTTTGGCATATAGTGATAGATATTTGGTGTGTATGTGAATGCACCCGTATATATTCTGATTCCATTGTCAGTCTGTAAATGTTATGTACCTATATGAGTACTTGATTTTGCGATCCTTGAATCAATTTAATGTCTGACAGGAGTACCTATGTACCTTCATGTCTTTGAAGTTTTTTCGTATTAATTCTGCTATATAATTCCATAATTCTACCAATCCTTCGTGCATTGTCTTGACATTAATGTAATGGAATGTGGGCTTTCTTAGTACAGCTGTCATTAAATCATCGGGTGGCACTAGTTTTTCAGGTAAATATATGCCGTAGTTTTGATCTTCACCTAATGTTTCAATCGTGGGTGGTGGGTTTTGTTTGGGGAGATTCTTTGAGAGCTGTAAACAGATAAACATTATGTATTCATTTAAATGTTTGATGAAATATCTAAAAATCAACGTGGTCTCTGAATTTTTTCAAGTCCAAAAAGTCATTAGAAAATTTTTCCAAGCCCAAAGAGTAGATATACCTAACGTCTGACAAAATGTCTATGAAGTCAACATGATGAAATTTTCTGTCAGAATTTTGTGACTTTTTCGCGAGTTTGGTCATCGCAAAGGATATCCTATGCTAAAACATATATCTCAGATTTTGACCAAAGGGATGGTTCATTTCCAAATGAAAACCCCCACAAAATTTGTTGGCCTTCCAGTTCAAAGGGGGTGAACAAGGGGTCTGTTCAAAATTCATTTGCCTTTGGGGTCAAGCAGGTATTTTCCACTTTGGAAACCCCTGGCTTTCAGTGTGTATAGTTTTATAACCTATTGAGTCTATTATTCAGTACGTGCACGTGTGGAGCGGACCAGTTTTATTGCCCCTTTGATACCGCCCAACTCAAATTTGGAAAACCTGCCGCCATTGGCATGGTAACAGACTCGGCTCACTTCGATTCGGTTCGGCTCACGCTCGAGTGAGAAGTTTCCCCTTCCACCTAAACTGGTCTACCTCCAGCGGACTCTCAAAATTGGAGTCAGTCTGATCGGATCACTCATCGAGAAAACATCTCGACAGTGAAGGAGAGATATCTCTCATACATTCCAAATAGGAACTAATTAACCGGTGTACATTCTCAAAAGGGAATTAATTATAGAGTCCATTGTTTCAGCCTATTTAGGAAGTAGGGTCAGTTTTGAAAAAAGCACTTTTTTTGGTATTTTTGGCTAGTGCCACCTGCTTGGTATCTCGGGCATCTCCCTGAAGAAGCATAGTTTGAGTTTCTACACCTCCCTAGACCATTAACTTTAAAAAGGGATACCACTTTTCCTACCCAACCAGAGGGTTGAAAAGTTGCAGATCGCTAAGAAATCGAGATTTTTGAGTTACTAAAAAATGAAATAGTCTCCGCTTGGTTCCAAAACTGGACCTAAAAGGCCCCTATTGATGCAAAAAGTTATTGCGATTAAAAAAGTGGAAAATTTTTTATTTCAGTGTAGCCAACTTTCGATTTTTGTAAGAAATTGATTACCATGAAATTCACGGGTGTCGCTGACGGGGAGACGTGTCCCCCTCCCAATATTTGGTCAAAAAAAAGTATGAAAAAATACAAGCACCATAGCGATCGCCTGGGTTACCAACTACTGCAGGGTTATTAAAATTACGGTCAAAAATGAACGAAAGGTTACATTATTATATTTGAAAATCTCGAGAAAAAAATCGCGTCCCCCCACAATATTTGAAACTCAGCGACGCCTGTGTTTAAAAGTCAGCATTATCTTTGAAATTTTCCAAGTTCAAAAAGTCAATGGAAATCTGAAAATATTTCAAAATCCAAAAAAATCTGACGTAATGTCTAAAAGTCATCGCCACGGAATTTTGTCAGTTTTTTACGAAATTATCCAGAACAAAAGCATATCTATGCTAAAATGGACCAAATTTTCAGATTGACCCCAGCCGTAAGAAATATACATGTAAAAATTTTGGAAATTGAAATTTTAAAGCAAATTACTTGTGACCAAATCTTGGGAAGTAGTTCATTTTGAGTTGAAGATGCACAGAAAGGTTTAAACCACTAGGTCAAAGAGGGACGGAACTGAGACTATTCAAAATGAGGTCACCATTGAAAAAAACGCGGACCCTTCTGAAAAAGTGCACTTTGAGTTTCTACCGTTCACCTTAAAATTGAATATCTACCAATTCTTGTCCTTAACGAGGGGGTTAACAAATTTCAGATCGCTAAAAAATCGTCATTTTTGAGTTACAAAAAAATAAGATACCCTTGTGTGGATACAAAAATTAGACCTAAGAGACTCCTATGGATGCAACAAAAATATTTCGATTAAAAAAAATTGAAATTTTTCATTGTAGTCCTGCTAAATTTCGATTTTTGTAAAAAGTTTTAATTTCTTCATTTTTTTATAACTAGTAAAAATTTATTTTTTACAAAATATTGAAAGGTGGCTGGACTGTAATGAAAATTTTTCAATTTTTTTAATGTAAATAATTTTTGCGTCAATAGGAGCCTCTTAGGTCCAGTTTTGGTAAGTATGTTATTTTTTCACTTTACCCTATAATTTACGTAAGTACCTACCTACCTACTACAAAAAATGTGACCAAACCTAAAACTGATTAATGATCAATTTAAAGATTAGTCAATTTGTAAACGGATTTTTCGTTTTTTTTTATTGATAGAAATGGAACATTTCATCTCCCCATCGTAATCTTTCAAGACATTTGATTAAAAAAAACTATGTTTGTAACACTATGATATGTGGTTATTAAAACAAATAAAGAACTTGAATATTTTAAAATTTTGTAACCTTTCAAGTGACTCTTCAGACCTTTGTCCGACTTCCGTGACCCTCAATAAAAATTTGTTGAAAACTCAACGAAAAGTAATTAATAGTTCTAGTAATAAGACCTCTGCAAGGTATCTTAGCCTCATTAATTATGCAATGAACTCGTACGTACATGCGTTTACGTAGGGAAATAAGTATTTTTATTATCATTATTAATTCACTCGTTCGTACCCTTATAAATATGTAACGAAATCAGATGGACGGTGAATATTTTCATGAACCCGGTCATTGTTGTTTTGCACAAACCTAGCTACAAATGGTTTATGCACTTTTTTCGAGGAGCTTTTCATTTTTGGAGTGTTTTGACTTAACCTCACGTAAGTTTTTTCTCTGTGATTATTTTAAAAAATTAATAGGTATATCGTCATTTTTTTAAGACTTTTTCGCCTAGATTAAATACCTTCAAAAACTGAAAAACGCCTAGAAAAAGTGTACTTACCCATACTTCCTTATGCCATCAAAACTTTTTCTGTTCACAAATTTGCTTCGGCTTTGGTCCTTTTCTGATTTGTCGAAAACAATATTCTTTCATTTTAGTTTTTACAATGAAGAAGAACCTGAATTTTCATTGAAAAATTTTCCCCTCGTGGGAAAATATATGTAAAAAATTCACTTTTCAATTTCCATATTTCTATTAATTTTAATTTGTATAAATTTTTTCACATAAAAATAATTTTTTACTTCAATACATTTGATTTTTTTATCAAAAATGATTTTCATAACAAATTTTGAGCCTGATAAAATTGAAAGCAAACGAAAAACTAGCCACAGTTCCTTCAATTCACGAGATAGGTCACCCATTAGGTGCAATAATGATTTTTGCTCGTCTCTTGGAGTACAACATACTGTTGAAATTTAGCCAAGTACAATAAGTACACGTGAACTTAATAACAATTAATTTGAAAAATATTCATTCAAGGTTTTTTATTAAGAAATTTTTTAAACTGACCTCAAAATGTATGAAAAAACAGAAACGTCGGATCCTCAAAACACTAGCGCAATGTCGTAAGTATTTTTCCACGAATTCGTTATGACTTACGTTGCTTAATTAGGTACATAACGAACCAATTAAAAACAAAAATAATTAAATTCGAGCTTCTATTTTACAGAATCGAGTTCGCAGGAAAATATAATGAATACGAAGGGAAATTTTCAAATCAGGAACGTGGAAAAAATTTAAGTTACTGGAGAAATCCTGGTTCAGAGATGCTGAAAAATTTAACCATTAATGAACTTCTTACGCGCTCTGTTGAAAAATACCAAAATAGGCAAGCTGTTTGCGTGTATCAAGGGTTGAGATTAACTTACAAAGAAGTATTAAATAAAGTAAGGATGTTGATTGACAAAAAACCCGAGAACACGGCTCTTTACGGTTCAAGAAATGAATAATAATGGTTATGGGATTTTACAAGTTGAAAAGGTGGAGGAACTGTGGGCTTGTGAACCTAGAAAGACCTCATCATTAGTATCAATGAAATCGCGAAGTACCTATTTAATTTGTAGGTTGACGAATTTGCTGCCGGTTTATTGGCGATTGGTTTGAAAAAAGGAGACAATGTTGGAATCTGGGCGCCAAATTCATTAGAATGGTACATTTCAATTTTAGCAATAATGAAAGCTGGTATGGTGACGGTAAGAATGAACAATTGTTTTTATCATAAAGGCGTATGGTGAGTGATAAATACGTACGTGAAATCAGGGCCGGAGAGAGAGCTTACAGGGGGTGCACCTGCATACTTCTTTTGAGAAAATGACATTTCAATAATTTCACATAAAATGATTTAGTAAGGATCTTCAAAACCATTAAATAACTGCACTAATTGCCTACAAATTGCTCACTTCCAGGTAAATTTGAACCCACTGTACGAATGCCTAGAAATAAAATCAGCTTTACTGAAAGCTGGCGTGAAAGCTGTTATATTTGGGGATACTTGGATTAATCGAAATTACTACAACATTTTAAATAAAATATCTCCGGAAATTTCAAATTATAGCTTTTCTGAACAAATTACCACAGAAGCCCTGCCTTTGCTTAAAATACTAATTGTGATAAGCCAAAATCCTCACAAGTAAGTTAAAGTTTTAAAAAGATAAACGCTAATTTCTCAAATTCTTCCATCTGCATATAAAACCATTCGAAAGGTTCTTAGACGATTTTTACGTACCATAATTAAATTATTTGATTTTTATCGATAGAGGGGCGTATCGATGGCATGATATCTTCATTCAGTCAACCCCTCATTTTCAACAAAAAATTCACGAGATCCAAGATGAAATCAGTATCCACGACGTATGCAATATACAATTCACCTCAGTAAGTAACTCGAGGAAAAGTTTGGTCGAAATACTCGTAGAATTACAAATAGGAAGAATGGAAGCATTTTTCAGTTTCAATTTTCTATTTCAGGGTACAACTGGTGAATCAAAAGGAGCATGTTTGACCCACTATAATCTAGTCAACAATTCTTACTTTGTAGGCAAAAGATTGCTTTTAATGGAGAAGGTATGTACTCAATGTTCATTTTTATGCCCAATTCAAAATGATTAGACATAGTCATTGAAATTTATCACGGTCAAGAAACAATTTTTTAATCGAGGGCCTTGAACATGTTGAACAGAGTTTTGCAAGATTTCACGAAAAAAAATCTTAAATCTCAAAATTCAATTAGATATGTAGGTACCTAAATGTCTCACCTTATTAAACTTTTTTTCCAGCATCATAAAATTTGTCTTCAAGTACCACTTTTTCATACCTTTGGTACCGTACTTGGATTATTCGTGGCTATCAATCATGGTGCCACTCTTGTCCTACCATCTCCAAAATTTAGTCCTACGAAATCCATAGAAGCAGTTATTCATGAAAAGTGAGTTCTTCAAGTACCTACGTATTTGAATTCAGAGAAAAAAAATTGAAACCACAATTTTACATTATAAATTAGAAATGATTCATTGAAAAATATTCGTTTGCTACCTACATTTTGGTTTCTCAAAGATTTTAGGCGAGACAAATAAATACCTATTACCCTCATTTTTATACATTTCTTTTCAGATGCACCATTATGTATGGTACACCGACCATGTACATTGATTTAATGACCGTAGTTAACAAAATGGCCGTCACTGATCCGAAAGTATTTTCAAAATTAACATCACTCGAGGTAGCCCTGACAGCAGGATCTTTGTGTCCACCTGAGTTGTTCAAGAAAATGAAAAAAATATTCAATTTTAAACGAATTTACGTAAGTTGTACCTATATTACATTGTACAAAAGTATAAAATTCGAAAAATACCTGCAAAAAATTCTCCCACCGAATAATTTTTATTTTAGTCGGGTTACGGAATGACTGAAACCAGTCCTATTGCTTTTTTCTCCTCGCCCAATGATCCTGAATATTTGGTGACATCGACGATTGGAAATGTAATCGATCATGCCGAGGTAATATTATTTCTTTTTCAAATTTCTTTCTGAAGTTCTGATCCCAGAATATTTGGGACGTTTCCTCACATAGGTTAAAGTAATCGATGACAATGGTCACATAGTACCATTTGGCACACCTGGTGAGGTATGTTTTAAAGGATTCAATGTAATGAAAGGATATTACAACGATCTACTGGCAAATGAAAAAGCATTTTTAGAAGGAGGTTGGATACGAAGTGGGTATGTTCAGTTACCTACTTTCATCAATTCATTGTGTCGAGCAGCTACCTAATATCAAAATACGCAAGATGAAATCTTATTCTAGATAACTAATTTTTACACAGGGATAGATTTGTTTTATTTGATAATGGATATGGCCAAGTTGTAGGGCGTATAAAAGATACCATCATCAGAGGAGGCGAAAATATCGAACCCAGTGAAATTGAAAATGTCATTATAACTCATCCTCAAGTTTCTAATGTTCAGGTGGGTTCTACCTACACAAATAGAAATGAATTAACCAAATCGAAAATAAATCTATAGAACCTGTAGACACCTAAATGCATTTTTGACTATTTTTCGTGCTCATAGAGAATTTTTCTTGACTCTATTACGCAGGTATATGCAGTATCTGATTCTCGTTTAGGAGAAGACGTAGCAGCCAGCATAATAAGAATTGAAAATTCATCATTAACTGGAGAAGAAATTCGAGTGTTCTGCCAAGGAAAGGTGGGTATTTGTAAACTGCATGTAGGTACGTAGATATTAATGTACACGGAAGATATTCATCTATATACAGGGTGCTTCAGGGCAGAAAAAAGACTTTTCATCCAGTAATTATGCAAGTTGTACTAAGTGTACTTACCCGTGTTTGCCTAAACTTTGAGCAGCAGGAAAAAATTATTTTCATGAAAAAATGTTCATGTTCAGTTTTTCGCAAAATTTTCATTATTTATGACACAATAATCAGGATAGCATTTTATGGAGAAGTTTTTGAGAAGGTTAGTTATCAACTTATCATGAAAGGTGAACAAGGAGAACATCTGACTAAATAATTGAAAAATTATGTAAAAGAGTGCACAATTTACCTATTCAATTTTTGTCAAAATTCTTGAAAAACTTTTCTCATTACCTATACATATGTATTGTTGACATTTCTAAATGAGAAAATTTTGCTCTTTATGATGGCTTAAACTCCACCTCTCTATCTCACTTGCATAAAAAGTTACAGATATTTAAATTTTAAAACGTGGTGGCAGGACCTTTTTTTGCTTACTGAAATTGTTGGTAACTACTAACTACCTGTGCACTAGGTCAAAGACCTTTTACCATGAAATACCCTGTATGCCATTTTCAATTTATTTTAGCTCACAATTCTTTTCTTTTCTCCTCTTTCCCAAGAAAATTTCAATAACGATAAATTATGCTATGTACCTACTTACAGTTCGCAGCATATAAAATTCCAAAGTACATTAACTTTGTTGAAGATTTCCCTCGTACTGCATCCGGAAAAATACAAAAATTCAAACTTCGAGAAAATTTAGAATGTGAATTAAGATTAAAATTGTCACATAATATACATACAGTATGTATTAAAAGTGTAAGTAATTAAATATGTACATACGTAGGTACATAGATACATTGATCTTCATTATTTATTCAAATCGCTTCGACATTTAATATTTATGCAAATGAAGTAGGTACTTAATTCAAATATGTACCTTCCTATTTATAAAAATAATTCGTAAAAATAAAATAGTTGTTAAACAAATTTGAAACTTTTAATTTTTGAAAAAAAAAACTGATACCTGAATACACAAATAAATATGTAGGTATTACAGAAACACCATCCAATTTTTTACAACTCACTGAGTATTTATCCGAAGATTCCAAATATTTTGCTTGGTAAAACAGTAACCTAAATCTAAACCAAACTTATATAGACATACCAAGGATTGCAGCACGTAGAACTGAAGGAGTAAATAAATTAATAAATTCAAAAAATTTTATTTTCCGAAATGTTTTTTTAAAAACGAGTTATAGCTTACAAAACATTATAGGGTAGACTCGGTAGAGGGTAAAACATGTTCGATTTATAATACCTATGAACTTAATTAAACATTACGTGCCAAACTTATTTTTGAGTATTTAAAACTTCAAGCTTTTGTGGTTTGGTGTGAGTGACCGAATAATATTTTTTTAAAGTACACGTCATTAAAGTAGATAACTAGGTACCCAAGTACTCGTACATGCATACTTACTCATCCTTTCATGTCCATCATTGAGTTTTTTTACAATTCATAGTTTCGTTTTCCACATCATTTGAATTGTGATCTTTAATAGTTTTGTTGGGTTTGTGCTCACACTTTCTAGATGTTCAACAGCACATATGAAACAAATAATATTCAATTTACCAATACGCATCATTTCAAAAATAAAAACTACAATAATGACTATTGACTACATACTTCAATAGTTGCCTATTAATCAATGATTTCAAACTTAAAATTGGAGCTTCGACGAATAAATGTAAAATTAATGCAATTGTGTAACTCAATATTATATCACCAAACGTCCACCAATACTGAAAAATTAGTTATTGTTTTAGTACTTATTTCGTTTGTATTCAGTGGAATAGTTTAAATTATACAGGGTGACCCATTTATAAAATAGATAGTTTTAAAAATGGAAAAAAAAAATGTTGACTGCAAAAATCTCGAAAACTAAGCCTGCTAGAAAAAAAATTAATAGACATTTTAAGATCTACAATTTTTATTCTTTGTATTTTTTTTCATAGTACCTTTACTCTAGCCAGAAAATCCATGTTTATGGGAAATGTTTTTGAAAATGAAGAAAAAAGCAAAAAATTAACATCGATTTTGTATGTTTCTCATAAACATGATTTTCTGGTCAAACTAAGGGTGCTAAGAAAAAAAATACAAGGAATAAAAATTATAGAACTTGAAATTTTCTTTCTTCTATTTTCTATTACTTTTTTCCTTGAAGGCTTAATTTTCGAGATTTTTTTCTTTTTGAAACTATCAACTTCGTATATTTTCTATAAAAATGGATTTTCTGGTCAAATTAAAGATGTTACGAAAAAAATACAGCTATTGGGGGATAAAAATTGTACAGTAGGTATAAGTGGGTCATCCAGCATTTAGATGGGTCAAGTCTTGATTTACTGAATAATTAAATTATTTAATCAACAATGACGACTCAATTGACTCACTACATATCTCATATTTGGTAAAACCATCGGTTTCTTTTGGGAAGCAACAATATACAATTGCAGTAATGTATTGATCAAAAAAACTGAATATGTCAAACGTCCTAAAGGAATCCATATTTTTGCATCGACAAATCTTTGAAAAATTCCTGCAACTCAGAATTCATTAAAACCAAATATCAAGTGAGACAAACCATCTTACCCATAATGAAACTCCTAACTGATCCTTCAAAGGCAACAAAATGTACACGAAAGTGGGCCAAATCGTGTATGTACTAATATTTGATAGAAAGTTGATAAAATCGTGAATTTATGCAACTGGGCTTCATGAAGAAAATTGTTTGCAAACAGTTTTGACCTCTGAATCATGTCTACTTTTATCGTCCAATTTGCATGATTTTATTCATATTTTGAAGCATATAATTAGATACCCTTCCGTGTACTCTTGGTTGCCTAAGTTGAGTCAAGAAGGAATATTTCAATTTGTGCGCCAGGAGCAATCTCGTTAGCATCACAAAAAGCAGATACTCAATTTAATTTGAATGGAATTTCTTTTCATTGAACCTGCTTACCTAATCCCGATGAAAAGTATAAAATTATAGAGACTGCAAACGCTGCAACATATAGTGAACGAGCTACAGCAGCATACAAAGCGTTTTCAAATCTGTCATATTGTCTATTGAAATCGTAATATCGTGCTCCATAAAATTGACTCATCTCAGTGACCAGTAAGGATATTAAAAGAAGAAAATATGTTTGTATCTGGGCGAGTTTAAAAAATTGAATTAAACTTTTAGCTAATTTCCTAAACCAGTAAATTCTTCATTACTTTGGTAAATTGGAAATTTCTATCTTTAAGTATTTTCACAACGTAAGCACTCAAAAATCCTATTAAATAAGGCCCACATCTGGTATACGTTGCGACGTAGAAATTTGCGATTTCTTCATTATCTCTAAAATCATCTTTCATTGCACTAAAAATCAGAATCGGATTCATAGTAAAATTAAAACACCAATTAAAAATATTAGACCAAAATAATGATAGAATGTAAATTAGGTAGAAATAATTCCTACTTTATGAAAAATCTCATGATTCCGTTGAACTCGTTCACGTAGCAAACGATGAATGTTATAATAGTGAATATTACAAATGATAGCAAGCTCGCAAAAGTACCAATTTTTCTATTCTTCGCAAAAATGTACAGTAAAATTCCTCCAATAATGGATAACTGAATATCTACTGCTATGTACCAACCGATGATTAGGCACTGTGAATTATGGAGATGGAGATTACGTGTATTGTAATTATAACAATGCAGATAGGTAGTTAATAGATACACAGCGTGTTCCAGTAGTAGCGCACACCGTTCAAACCAGAGATGCACCTTCCCCAACTACATAAGTGTATGCATGAGTCAGGGTAGATCTTTCAAAACGTCGTAACTCCACTGATAATATAGATAGGCAATTTTTTTGAAACTTTCTTGTAGAAGTTTTAAAGCTTTATAAAATTAGTTATATTCGTATTTTGCCTAGTTCTAAAATTGAGGGAGCTACAATGATTTGAAAATTTGTAAGCTTCATAATTCCTTCAATTGTCAAGTTATGCAAAATTTTGTAATAGTTACTTTTTGTTGAGCTTTTTAAGCTCTACAAAATGAGCAAATACTTTTTAAAATAACTTTAGAATTGAAGGAGCTACAACCATTACAAATATGAAAAGTGGCATTATTTTCTTAAAATTAAAATTTTTCTTTTCAACAATTTTTCAAAATGATATTTCATGTTTTCAATTTCAAAGTTAGGGAAAAAATATCAGCTCATTTTATAGAGCTTAAAAAGCTTTACAAGAAAGTTTCAAAAAAAAATTGTCTATCAATATTATCAGCAGAGTTACGACGTTTTGAAACATCTGCTAGGACTAATGCATAACTCTGCCCCTTCAAATTCTGGGGTCAGCAAACTTGCATATACTCGTGCTTATGTAGTTTGGGTAGGTGCATATCTGGTTTGAAGGCGGTGCACTACTACCGGTACGCCCTGTGGGCACACATGGGGATATGAGTTTCATTTAAATTTCTGGAATTCTTCCCTCTCTTGCCCCGTTCCAAAAAAGTTGACTTTCACCACTACTAGAAAATTTCCTATTATTTACCTATTTAGGTACCTATCTTACCATTTTATTAGTTCTAACGATATTATTGATGGCGAGTAAACTAGTCCACCAGCTTTCTTTGCAGTGAGTGACTTCATTGATTATTGTATAATCCCATATTGGACCATCTCCGACATATGGTAACACGTTTGTAATAAATAACATTAAAACGCAGAATACTGGAACCATTCTACAAATGTGAAATCACAGCACTCAAAATTTTAAGATGAAATCCTTCTTTCACAGTTCCTTTGGCGTTTCATGGCGATCGAAATACATTAGATTGCTCACCTTATCCATCTCGACAGGATGCTGGAAAATAGGAAAAACTTTCCTCTTTCTGACATTGGTGAAAGATCCAAATGAAACCTCAGAAAGCCACTAATCATGAAAAATGGATCCACCATACAATAGGCGTGTACTAATTGAACTGCAGAGTGGACGTAGAACTGTAAAAATTACAAATGAAATGAATATATTTTTTCCAAGAAAAAATAAAAATACATTAGATATACTGCTCGTAGATACCTACTTGTTCTGTCACAATGGAATTAGATGTTGGAAAAGTGGTGATATGGTACAGACGATGAACATAAATCACACCCAGCATATTGGCGAATTTAATAAAATGTATTCCCGCTTGATCCATAGGATCAATTTTTTTCAATTTTTGGAAATTTCTAATTATAGAGAAGCTTTTCCACGAGTCGCTCAATAAATAATTCGTTTGCTTATCTGCAACATAACAGCTGGTCACTGTTCATTTTTAGTATAGATGTGGTTTTGTCATAAAAAAGTAGATGAGGTGGGGGGGGGGATTTCAATATTCCTAATGTATTTTAATTCTACCTATGCATTCAAAGCCTTATTTTTCAAATTTTTTACATTTCCACATTTATAAGGGTAGTGTACAAAAAATTTTCCAATTTTTTTTTGTGATATATTTTGAATTGAAACTCACCCATACAAAATTTCAACCTCTTCACTCCCCTAGAAGCGGAGCTCGAGTGATCAATTTATGATTATGTTTGAAAAAATCAAATTTTCATGTGCTTTTACCTCTCAAAAATCCCTTGTAATCATATCCATCCAAACTATCTAGCAAAATATTTGAGATTTTGGGTATGCTTGTGCAGATGGTTTCTAATCCAGGGGTAAATTACACAAAATTCACATTTTTTCGAAATTACTCTACTTTGGGGACCCACAGTCTCGTTTTCATGAGCGAATTTCAGCTCATTAGGTACCTATCGTGCATAAGAGAAAAAGAGAAAAATCAAACACTTTCGGTTTTTTTTCACTCTACCCTATTCCACGTCCTTTTGATGGATGAGTCATCCTCCCAAGCTTCCCACTAATAATCAGTGAGCCCCTGCTACAACTCCACCGTTTTTCAAACGTATTTCAAGTCGAGTTTACCTACCTAACATTTTCGTTTCAACTTCATTAAAAGTAGCAGTGTCGAAAATAGTACAACAAATTACAAACAAAAAAAGTATCGCAAATGACCACCTGGAAAAAATATGAATTTTTGTTAATAATGGGTATTTTTATGCATGTTGAGTGATGTTGCACTCATGTCAAATACCTAATTTATTTTAATTCGTGTAATGAAAACGAACCCAACAATGTAACATCCTACAGGATAACTAAATTCTTCGCGTATTTTACAAAGTACAGGATTCACATCCACTGATATATCGAGTCCGTGAATTTTAAATATCGGGTTCAGTGTGTTGTTGAGAGAAATCATCAAATCACTTGGTTTGCAAGATGATGGAATGCATACAGCGAACCGCAACTTTTTTCTCTCCATCAATATTGGGTTATTTTGATACTACGTAAACGTAAAATGGATAAATATGCCCATTAAAGATTGCAGAAAAGTAACTTACGCAAACCGAAAAATCTTGAAAATTAAAAACAGTAATTTTTTAAAATTTCTCAGCTGGAAATGAAACCTTTTCCTGCACCTACTACTTTGAGATTGGATTTTAGCGCACTTACAATATTTAGAGCTTCCCATACAGAAATGGTTTCATCCGGTATGTCCTCGATTTTATTTTTCATCAATTTATCCGGGTAATCATAGATTACTTCGGCTAAGCAGTATTCCCCTTTAATACCATTAGATGAAATTGTCAAGCATTCGTCGTAATTGCCCATGTAGTCAACTGCACCTGAGAAAATATCACCTAATGGCCATTCAGATGATTCCATCACTGAAAAATATATCAATGCGGATATTTGATCTTTTCAAAGTTCAGGAATATCGATCAAATAAAATTAATACTTAGGTAGAATTTTTAAATTGAAAATTTTTATCACAATGAGATAAATGGAAATGTAAATAGGTACTACATAGACCTTGCGATGAACAATGATTAATTGATTACTTAAACAAGTGAAATTTTAACTTTAATTTTTTTTTCAACTACCCACTTACCTAGTTTACGTCAATATATGCAAATTTCAGAAATTAAATAAAAATAAAAAAATTCACAAGAGTAATTAACATGTTTTCTCTTCATTCTAACGTAATTAAAATGTGCCTTCATTTGAAATTTATAAATGTCTTAATTAGACAGCATAATAAACCAATCAAAGTATCTGACTATTAATTTAACTGTTGCGTCAGCAGAATAAAATTTAACATTACAAATAATTTTGGAAAATTACTACCTATTGTAGATATATTAAAAATTAGGCTAAAAGGTTGAAACCCTAACCCAATGAAAATTACTTATGAGTTAAACATCCAAATTTTTATGAAAGGAAGAATAATCTTTTGCAGTAATTTCGTAGGAAAAAGCCCATGGAAAGCAAGCATATTCAAATTACGTATGACACATATTTTTCAAATTTGTTAAAATGTAACAATATTTTCAACCAGTGGTGGCACGTGGGTGAGGTAATGTTGCTCAAGCCACCCAAAAGTAAAAACAGGATTCAAAAACGTAAAATACTAAAAAATGAAAGAAATGAAAGGACAGAAGAAAAGAATTCGTTTGAAAATTATTTAAAACAACAATACCCCCTCACTCGATGGCAATTTTATGTTGAAGTTGTAATTCTAGGTACCTATTTAATTTAATAAAAATGAACAGATTGCCTTAATGATTGAGAAAACTATTTTATTAGGTACAAAGGGATTAAAAATTTATCATAAAAATATTCCTGAACCTCCTCCCTCATTCAACGACTCGTACAATAGAAAAAAATGATGAAATTTCAGCTTTTGAGTTCATTTTTTTGGAAAAACTTTTATCTTCAGCTTGGGTTCAGTAACTTGATTTTTTATAACAACATAATGAATATTGGTTAAGCCTAAACTTTGATGTAAAATCACTTTTCTTACTCGTCAACTCTCCCCTCCCTTCCTTATTAACTGACTGGCTATGTCACGGTAATTTCATGCTTTTGTGCCATTAACCTTTTTTTTCAAAGTAAATTACTTTTGAATGTTTCAATTATAATTTTCCACGTTTTATAATTTTAGAAGATAGTAGGTTTATAAATTAGAATTGAGGCACATGAGCATGAGAACCTTGCTCCACCTATGTTTTCAATTCAACCCTCCTACAAAAATTCTGACAAAATTTGCGTCGAGTGTTAAAAAAATAGTTCAATTAAAATAAAAATTTAACCCAAAAATCACATAAAAATATTTAAAAGTATAATAATAAAGTAAATGCCTATTCAACAAACCCCAAAAATTGAAAAAAAAAATTATTAAAAACATCGTGAACTTACTCTTGACAGCCCATAACGATTGATTTTGGAGATGCAATTTAAATAAATCGAAATCCTTCTTGCATTCGGTATTCACGTTGGAATCCATATGAAATACCATCTGTGCCTCGAAAAATAACTGCGAAATCCATTTTCTTTGAGGAAACGTCGATTCGTCGTTTTCAGAATTTTCCTGATCATGGTGCTGATTGCACAGTAATCCTTCGTTACTTCGCTCATCATTGGTATTAGCTTTGAGGATTTTTGCTCCAAATGATAAAACGATAATTACAAAATGAATTGTTCTCAAAAGACAATACATTGTCAAAATGATTACCTATGTTTTTTTTCTCAAAACGTTGAAAGTGAAATGTGAAGAAAACTGAACACTAGAATAATGTCCCGTACGATGCTATGCCCTACACATCTGCAAAAAGTGACCACAGTTGACAACAGACCCCCTCTCCTCCTCACATTCAAGTAAAATTGGTAAACGGAGTCGTATTAGTTAATTTTTTCAGATAACATTTAATTAAAATACTATTCTGTCTATGCAAAAAATTTCATTACGTTATTATCATTAGGAAAATATTGAATTAATTTTCAAATTTACATTTTATATAAATTTTACACTTGCTACACTTGAAATAGACAATCTAGCGTACAATTAATAGGCTGGTGTATGAAAAACCAACTTAGTACCAACTTCCCTCACCGAATAACAACACATAGGTACTTTACAAGGTAATTAGCGATCTATTTCGAAAGCATAAGTTAAAGAGATACTTAGCTAAGTATTCGAATAGGTGTGATTTCAAAATGTAAAATTTAAATTAAAGCTTATGTAGCCTATGGTCCACTTTGATATTTTCCCAACCGAAATTGTACTGTTTTAACACCTACCTATCTACTTATTTCAATATCTTTTCAAAATGAAAAATGAAAAGTTGAACTCATAGATTACTTGTACCATTGACTATATAGTGGAACACTATATAGTCAATGCTTGTACCTATGCGAAATTTTTGACCCTTGTCGAAGGGCTGCAATTAATGTCTGAAACAGGCCTGTAGCTCAAAACGACTCCAAATAAGAGGCTAAATTATTCGTAATGTAATCCGCAATAAAATGACGTCACTGAAGACCTAAATTTCTATTAAAACAAGTCAACTATAATATAAACAAGTATTTTAACTTTTAATCATCGTATTTTCGAATTCAAGATTTTTTATTTTCTGTAAATTACCGTGTTAAATTATTCAAATTAATAAAGATTAAAAATCAAAATACGAAATTATACAAAATTATATGCAAGTTAACGTGTTTTTAGTAGAAATGGAGGTTTGCAATGACGTCACTACCCAACTGCCCCTGATAAAATGAGCGTGTATAACCTCTTTTTTGAGGTGATTTTGACTGTATGTCCTTTCAATGATCGAAACTTTCACGACGCGACGGTCAACAATTACTGAAAATTTCTCCACAGAATGCACTCTTCAACGGCATTGACAGAAATTTTTCACTCATTCTGGCTTTGGGGCTATAAATATTACTGAAAATGAAAATTTTTAAAATAGGTATCTACACTTGTTTATATCACCTTTGTTGAACATTTTTTTGATAGGTACTGCATCCGGAGTGATGAAAAAATTAAACTTTGAGAAAATTTAGAATGAAAATTAGAATTTTAGTGACAAAATAACGTATCAAAATTGAAAGTATGTAATTAAATATGTACACAAATTGATCTACTTATAGGTATAATTTATTCATTAAGTTATGCATACACAAATAAACAAACTGATGACAATTTTCAAGTGGTTCGACATTCGACATTTTCTGTACAATTTTTAATGAGTTGTTTGCAAAATATGACTGGTAGGAAGAGGTGTAAAAATTGTTTGGTTTATTATAATAGGTATACTTAAATTTAATTAGAGATCAGTTTTGTGACAAAATTATTGAGTAGGTACCTATTTAAACAAAACAAAGAAAAGTAGATGTCACAAAAGCATATATTTTCTAGGCCTATATACCTAACTACCTACGTAAGTATTTATCTGTTTGATAACTTCGTCATTGAATTTTCTTGCAATTCGTAGTTTTGTTTTCCATATCATTTGAATTATCATCTTTAATACTTTCGTTACGTTTGAATTTTCTAATTATTCTACTGCACATAAAAAACAAATCGAGTGCTCATATAATATCTAATTTATCGATACCATTCGTTTCAAAAATAAAAACTACAATGATGGCTATACTTACTTCAATATTTGTCTGTGAAATATTGTTTTCAATCTTAAAATTGGAGCTTCAACGAATAAATGCAAAAATAATGCAATTATATAACTTAAGAATACGTCACCAAACGTACACCAATGCTAAAAAAATAATATTTGTTTTAATAAATAACTATTTTTTCGCCGTGGATACTCTAATTAGAAAAACATTCAAAAGACGATTCAATTTACTTACCATAGTCATCGTATTTGATAAAACCATCGGGTTTTTTTGCGAAGCAACATGGTACAGTTGAAGTAATGTATTAATTAAGAAAACCGAATACGTTAAACGTCCTAATGGGATCCAGATTTTGGCATCTGGAAAACTTTGAAATTTTCCTGCAAATAAAAATTCAACGATCTGTTTCAACCATAAAAAACTCCTAATTGGAGCATCGTAGGCAACGAAGTGTACACGAACGTGGCCCAATTTGTGTTTTTGATAACATTTAATAAAATCGTGGATTTAATTAGTGGATTTCTTGAAGAAAATTTGTTGTTCAAAATGTTACCTTATTGAAAAATACATATATTTCAAAAACTAAAGGTTGCATAGTTTTGCTTCATCAGATATGAACCGAGTTGAAAATAAATACATAGGCTTAAGTAAGTAGGTAAAATGTATTTCCTCTTATTTTTTCAAAAGTTTTTAATCTTACTCTGCTAGGGAAGTACCTATTCATTTTTGATTTTTTGTTAATTTTTTGAAAATATTCACAATGAAGAAAAACAATTTTTTCTCCATCGAAGACATTGTATGGGGCAATTTTCCCAAGAATTTCGGTCGACTTTCATTTTTATCCTTATCAAATTTTGTCTCTTGATGGCTAGAAAACGTTGAAAAAATTGATCAATTTCCAGTTTTTGAATGACTTTTTTTGAAACAATTTTCGCCCTTGTTTTGCTTGAGCTCAATAAATTTACTCATTTCAACAAACTAATGGATACGATAACTCTAAACAATTGGCATAGAATCATCTTTTTTTCACTATTCGCCCTCCCCCTCCCCTCCCTCTCGATATCGAAGTGATACTTACTGAAAATAACAAATTGAAAATAAAAAATAATTTTTATTAGGAGGAAGGCCCACAGGATTTGGTTGCTGAGGGTCGAAAAAGTTGTCAGCATGGTGCTGATCGTGCCCATTTTTATATAGTCTGTTCAAGTTAAGAATGTAATCACAAAACGCTTAATTCACACTGTAAATTACTTTAAAGCTTTGAAATTCATTGTAAAAATGTAAACAAAACCATCTTTTTTGTGTCCTACTATGTGAATTTCGATGAATTTCCGCGATTTGTGATTACATTCTTAACTTGAACAGACTATAGTTCATGTGTGTAGTTGCAAATGGTATGTAGAATTTGAAGCATACAATTTAATTCACTTGCGCGTACTATTGGTTGCTCAACTTGAATCAAGAAGGGATCAGGAGCGGACTCAGAATGAAGTGCGATTATTTTTATAGCAAAAAAAACAAGTATTCAATTGAAATGGAGTTCCTTTTAGCTGTACTCACCTAATCCTGATGTATAGTATAAAATTGTAGAGACCGCGAACACTACCACATATAGTGAACGAATTACAGCAGCATACAAAGCGTTCTCAAATCTGTCAAATTTTCTATTAAAGTCATAAAATCGTATTCCGTAAAATTGACTCATCTCGGTGACCAATAAGGACATCAAAAAAAGTATATATGTTTGTTTCTACGTGAAAAAATTGAATTACGTTTGTAGGTGTTTGAGAAATGATTTCTAATTTAAAAAAAAAAAAAAGTGAACTCTTCATATTACTTCGGTAAATTTGAAATTTTTATCGTTCAGCATTTTCACAACGTAAGCACTGAAAAATCCTATCAAATAAGGCCCACATCTGGGATACGTTGCGACGTAGAAATTGGTGAATTCTTCGCTAACCCTCATATCTGCTTTCAATACACTAAAGATGGAAAACGGATTCGTAGTGAAATTAAAACATCAACAAAAAATATTGGAGCAGAATAACGATAGAATGTAAAATAGGTAGACATTCTTACTTTATAAAATACCTCATGATCCCGTTGTACTCGTTCATGTAGCTAATGATGAATGTCATGGCAGTGAATAGTAAAAATGAAAGCAAGGTCACAAAGGTACCAATTTTTCTATTCTTTGAAAAAATGTACACTAAAATTCCTCCAATGATGGATAACTGAATATCCACTGCTATGTACCAACCGATAATTAGGCACTACAAATTGCATAGTGTCAGTAAGTAAGTGAATTGTAATTATAACAGGTAGTACATGTACGGGGTGTTTCATAAATGATGACTCTCCTTTCATCGGCTTATTAGGTAACCCAAAATTTTAAATCGAGCAGAAAAAAAGTTCATAATTTTTGTCCCCAATTTCAGTTCAAATGTTGATAAATATTTATATTTGCAAGTTAGGAAGCTGGGATTTGCTCTTTTTAAAAAAAAAACTTTTTAAAAACAAGTTACATTCATAATAAAGGTAGGTTAATATGAAAAATGTTTGAAAATTTTATCTAATAAAATGCTAAAATAATGTTTCCTGATCCATTAACCCAAAAAACTTTTGGATGAAAAAAATAAATAAATGCTCCTCCCAAAAGCGCAACTCACAACCTTCCAACTGTCACGATTGAAATTTTATAACGATTCAAAAATAATCAAAAAATTGTTTTGACTGAGCATATCTTTGCCCCTTCAATTCACATGGTAGATAAACATACCTACCGTACTCAAGTGACTCGATGGAAGAAGATGAATCAGATAAGAAACATTCTGAAGAATTAAGTCAGACTTGAAATTTTCTAATTGTAGAAAGCTATTGAAAAATTTTAAATTCCGCATGAAGAATTTTTCAAATATCTACATATTTTTCGTTTGGAGCTAAATAAAAAAATGTTTTTAATGATTCAGGGGTTTCAAAACATTTTGAAATTACATAAATTTCGTCACAATACTCGCCTTTTTAGTAACAGTTCAACCATTATTTCCTCCCCTCGCATTCACTCCAAAAAAGCTTAAATTTTTGTCCCATTATTCACCTATACATATAGTTACCCAACTTACCATTTTGTTAGATCTGATAATATTATTGATGGCAAGTAAACTAGTCCACCAACTTTCCTTGCAGTGAGTGACTTCATTGGCTATTGTATAATCCCAGATTGGACCATCTCCGATGTATGGTAACACATATGTGATAAATAACATTAAAACGCAGTATACTGGAACCATTCTAAAAAGCAAAATCACAGAACTCGAAATTATTGGATAATGAAATGCATCCACCAATGAATAAATTTCTTTTTTGTTAACACTCTTTAAAAAATGTACTCGATATTTCATTGTACGTAGGTACCTAGTACCTACTAATAGTGAGCAGCTGGATGACTTACCTTATCCATCTCAATACGATACTGGAAAACAGGAAAAACATCCCCTTTTCTGACATGGGCAAAAGATCCAAATGAAACCTTAAGAAGCCACTAATCATGAAAAATGGATCCACAACGCAATACGCGTGTACTAATTGAAGAGCAGAGGTGGCGTGAAACTTCAAAGAATTACAAATAAAATGAATACTTAAATTTCTTAAAGAAGAAATAAAAACACATTTATAGATAAGATACATACTAGTTCGGGTACAATGGCATTAGATGTAGGAAAGGCACGAATGTAGTACAGACGATGAGCATAAATCGTACCGACCATATGGCCACATTTTAAACCATGTAATCCCGGCTTATCTTTAGGATCAAATTTTTTCAATTTTTGGAAATTTCGAGTGATGGAAAAACTTTTAGATACGTCGCTCAATAAATAATTCTTTGGTTTATCTGTAACATAACATCTGATCATTGTTCATTTTTGGTATAAATGTGGTTTTGTCATAAAAAAGGTGGTGGGGTTGGATATGGGTAGAAAGTAATTTGGTTCATATTTTCTCTTTAAAAAATTTTAAACCTCCCATTTTGCTAATTTGGTATCTTCTGAGTTGAATCTTTGTTTTTCACACCCTCCGCTCAAATCTCTCTTAATTACACCTCATCTAGACATAGAAAAGTATTTGAAGCTCAAGGCGTCCCTTTTTTATTGGATTTTTAACCTGAGGTACCTATCTAGATATTTTTCAGCAAATCGAAACGATTCTACCAGTTTTACGTAAAAATTATTCCTTTTACGAAGAAATTTGTAATAAGTGATGTTGTAGAAAAGAAAATTATCTACCAAAATCAAATGTTATATCATTATTTACCACCAGTTGGGGGGAGGGGGGATTCCGAGTTTGAAAATTTTTAAATTTTGTCACTGATCTGTGAATTTTTAAGCAATTAGAACAGCAAAATAAATCTTTGATCAAATAACCACAAATAAATTATGAAAAATTAGCAAAATCGCAGACATTTGTTTTATTTTTACCCAGCACTACCATAGGCGTATCCGGGGGGGGGGGGGTGGGACTTGGGGTCCCCCCCCCCCCCAAGAGAATTTGGGGGGGGGGGGGGTTGTCCTTGGTGTCACCCCCTCCCCCAAGAGAATTTTTTAAACTTTAATCACATGTATGAAGTCATGCTTTTGTGCACCTAAAAATGCGCGTAAACGTTAATTTTTTCAATTAATAAACCGTGAGTTTAAATTCTGGCTTCCCCCTCTTGATAACACCCTACTTACCTCAATTTGACCCCCCTCCCTCTTTTAGGGTACTCTAGATATGCTAGTGAGCGCTACTCCACATATTTCTGATGAATGAATCACCCTTCCTAATTCTCACAAAAAATCAGTGAGCCCCGGAAATATGGATCAATGCATACCCCACCACTTTTTAAAAATTATTAAGTTTGTTTACCTACCAACCACTTTCGTTTCACTTTCGTTAAAGATAACAGTATCGAAAAAAGTACAACAAATTACGAACAAAAAAAGTGCTACAAATGACCATCTAGAAAAAAAAATGATAGTGATGTCACACTCATTTTAAATGCCTAAACTATAGACTATTGATTCGTGCAATAAAACAGTTTTAACAAACCCAACAATGTAGTATGCCAGAGGATAAGTGAATTCTTCGCGGATCTTACAGAATACAGGATTTACGTCGACTGATATTTCGAGTCCATGAGTTTCAAATATCGGATTCAATGTGCTATTGAGAGAAATCTTCAAATCGACTGGTTTGCAAGACGAGGGGATACACATAGCGAACCTCAATTTTTTCCTTTCCATCTTTGCTGGATTATTTTGATACTAAACAAATATAAAATTAATAAATAGATATGTATTAGATAGGTACAACTGTACAAGCAAGTACCACTGAAAATGGATAATCTGAATACAAAAAGCGTTTAAGGGATTGTCAGTGTTGGAAAAACCGAAACTCAAACTGAAACCGAAACCGAAAAAACCGAAAAAAACTGAAACTGAAATGGAAAAACCGAAACTGAAACCGAAACTGAAATTATTTCAGTTTCAGTTTTTAATGTTTTTACCCCTTTTTTTAACGTGATAAACAGTC
>FIZU01021398.1:0-27425 GCA_900064475.1 Pseudococcus longispinus | reverse complement strand
AAAAAATTATTTTGTTTGCAAAAATTGAAAAGTTTTAATTGCAGGGTGACCAACTTTTCGATTTTTATTTTTAAAAAAAATAAAATTTCGTAATTTTTCATAGTAAAAATCATTTTTTACCGAAATCGAAAGTTGGTCACCCTGTAATTAAAACTTTTCAATTTTTGCAATCAAAATAATTCTTTTGGCTCAATGGGAACCATTTTGGCCCTCGCAAGACGCGAAGCCTCGAGTTTTTCATTTTAAAATTTCAAATGTTGTTAGAGAGGATTGGTTACCAAGTCATTCGCCCAACAAAACTTTCAGGCCCCTCCTCTTTAATCGCTCGAAAAAACTTGAAAAATGATCCAGTCGACTTCATGACGTTTAAAATCATACATTTTAAATTATTAATCGAAATTCGAGTACGAGAATAATTCCCCAACCCACTCTATTATCCATCTTTCGTATTCAATCTCTGTTTCAACAACGCACCGACCCATATCACCGGTTTTTTCTCGCCATACACTCGACAGAGAACGTCACATATCCACCTGAGATAAGGGATCGCCGAACGAATGAATCCGGAAGAGCGAAAAAAAAATCCAGCTGAAACAGAAAAAAAAAAAGAGAAAAACTTACCGGAGCTGCGCGGCGGCGGTAATTAAAAACTCTTTCGATTCAATTACCCGTCGTTAATCGAATTCTCTTATATAAATTCTCGTATTTGAAAGCTCAAGTCTGCGTATATAGCTAAAAAAGATGTGTAAACGGGAGGGTTCCGCGAGCGTGATTGGATATGAAAGCGGATTTATGGCAGTGTAGTGTATTTCTGACGTTCCGAGGTGGTGGCGATGAAGAAAAGAGGCACGTCCGGCTTCGATGATGAAACAATAGACGCTAATTATCGGCGCCGAGGATCCAATTAAAAATTCAATATCGAAAATAAAACGCTTTATTATAGTAAAAATATTTTATACAATTTATATAATTCGGTTTGTTTTTTTATCGATTTTTTTTTCATTCATTTTTTTTTCAAATCGCGTAAAATTAAGTAGGTATAATACATCTATTTAAAAAAATCTACTTCAAGATATCGTATGAGTACATAAATGGCCTATGTAATAGAGTAAGGGTTTTTTTGTTAGGGAACACAGTAACGCAGCTAAATAACATGATAATTTATTTAAAATATAAATGAATACGTAAATAAATAAATAAAAAACTTAACAAATATAAGGGTATAGTAGCGTATTCAGAATACACTAAACAAGTACATATCCGAAGGGAAGGAAAGAAGGGGAGAGCGATGAAGGAGCTAGGCTCTGGTATGTAATGTACCACGTGCTTGATGCTGGTTGAATTGAAGTCATGTTTTGAGGAAGGAAGCTTTGAAGATAATCAATTAGAATAATAGTCTAAGTTGAGTGGATATGGATTCATATGATTATGGCAGGTATCACAATATTGAAAAGAAGCAGTTCTCGAACAATAATAGGACAAAATTTTGTATTTTAATGAGGAAAGAAATGTGATGTCAATTTTCTTGAAGGTGATAAACAAAAAGAATCGAGATATCGTAAAACTGATGCGAGCAGTCGTGATTTGGAAAATTCGATTTAATCAAATGGGATTTTCTAGAAAAGTGATCAAAAGAGCAAGGGGACAAACGAGAAATAAGAGATGAAGTTGACACCGTCGTATACCACAGCCACTTTCAATGACGTTCCCAAGTATTCGCTGTGACAATAATTATGAAAATTAAAATTTTTTTCGTCTTTTTAAAAAAAAAATTCAAAGTGAGAAAGTATAATCTATTGATCTCTTACCTTTGTAATAAACTTCTTTTTTCATCGTAGGACAATGATCTTCGCCATCCTGAAAGTGAAACAAATGGTATTGAGACATGAATCAGTGAATGAGTAAAAAGGGTTCTATCCAAAAAGGAAAAAGGCAGCTTTGAGATTTCCTGTAGTAACGAATTTCTTTTTTAACCAAAGTTCAATGAGTGTTTGAAATTCGAGTGAAATATTCGAATTTCCCTTTTTTTGATTTAAAAAGTGGAAACAGACTTATTAAGAATTTTGCCAGTCTAGAAAATTTTGAAATTGTTGTCTGCCTATTTTTTTACTCGCAAGTACAAATTTTGAATGCGGGAGAGGTGGGTTTCCTGTCTAAATTTAACAAATTCTTGAAATAGTTTTCGATTTTCTGAATTACATGCCTTCAAATTAATAGCAATTCGTAAAACATTATCGTTTGAATTTTTTACTACAAAAAAACCGATGATGTGAGGGGGTGAAAATCCTCCACAGTCATTTTTCGTTTAAAAATTCGTCAACTTTTTGGAAAATTGAGAAAAATTTTGGGAAATTTTGAATTTCAAATTCGGTAACATTTCGACAATTTCGTTCAATGGTCATATTTGGAAAAATTTTACAACTTTGGAAAACTTTTGATTAACAATATTCAGTAAAATTCTGAACATTTTAGCCAAGAATATTTTTCAAAAATTTTCCAAAGTAATAAATGTCAAAATTTGATCAAATATTCGCTAAAATTTGAAGCAATATATTCTGAAATACTTTACAGAGTCACTGCGAGATAGGTTACGGGGGGGGGGGGGGGGGGGGGTCGTTCTGAAATTCATCAAATTTATGACTTCTTCCTCAAATTACAAAATTATATATTTCTAGTCATTCCCTTCGGGGGGAAATCGAACAAGACATGAATAAATTCCAAGTTACCAACTTTACTTTTCAGCCTTTCAGAAAACAGACATGATAGCGAGTCACTTTTACATACAGGGTGTCCCGCAGCTGATGGCATTCCTCCCAGTGGGTGAGTAGGCAACCTATCCTGAGTGCAAGGGGTGCAAGTAGGTATGTTTGATTAACTTTGGAATTGAAGGGGCAATGTAATAGGGTTGCGGTTTGCGCCATTGTAAGGAGCATTCATTTGTTTCAGTTTTTTTTTCATGCAAAAGTTTTTGGATTAGTTGATCAAGAAACCCCAATTGCTGATGAAATATTTAAAAAAAAAAAAACAAAAAATTTTTTTTTTTTTTCAATTTTGTTGAAATTTTTGAAAATTTTTTCCATCAACATACCATTATTAAGAACTTAACTTATGTGAAAATAGTTTCTCTTTCCAATGGCGCAACCCCCAACCTCCTATCTTGCTCGAGTCAAATATTATGGACGTTCAACTTCAAAAAAACATGTAAAAAGTCACTTTTTTGATCAAAATAATAAAATTTCAAAATTTGAAGGAAAAATGATTTTTTAAGATTTTTTTCTTGAAGTTGAACGCTCATAACTTTTGACTCGAGCAAGATAGAAGACTGGGGTTTGCGCCATTGTAAAGAACAACCATTTTCACATAAGTTGAGTTCGTAATAATGGTATGTTGATGGGAAAAATTTTCAAAAATTTCAATAAAATTAATTTTTTTTTTTTTTTTTAATATTTCATCAGCGATTGGGGTTTTTTTGATCAACTAACCAAAAAAGCTTTTGCATGAAAAATAACTAAAACGGATCCCTCTACATATCACGGTTGAAATTTTATAAGCCATCAAAAATGGTAACAAGATTGAAAATTTTTTTTTTTCAGAATAGTATAACTTCGCCCCTTCAATTCCAAGGATAGTCAAACATACCTAATTGCACTCAGGATAGGTTGCCTACCTACCCACTGGAGGGAATGCCATCAGCTGCGGGACACCCTGTATAGTGTTTCACATTTTTGTCACTTTTTTCACTATTGCTCTCAAAAATCACTGGAAGTCTATTTTTTTCCTCAAATTTCGTATATTTTCTGTGTCAAATTTTAAAAAATGGAATATTGAGCCATTAAATATTTTTTATAGGTATTTACATTTTGGGGAGGAGGAGGGCGGGTTCTTCCAATTTTGAACTATAAGTAACATTCTCTTGGAAACTTGGGTCAATATTTAGTCACTATTTTCACTACAAAGGTCACTACAGTTGCTAAAAAAATTGAAAACTGCGTTATCATGCTTCAGAAATTCAACGAAGGTGTGAGAGAAATTATTCAAAAAGTTGCCTAGTTGTGAGAAAGTTTAAAAATAAACATTATTTAGCATTTTTATAATCAATGCCGCCCCCCCCCCCAATAAAATCTGCTCAGATCATCTCCTATTACAATAATACTGTATTGCAAAAGAAATAACAAATGAATTGCTAGATTCTATTTTGAATAAGCTCACGTATCAATGAAAGCTTAAAATGAAATAAAAACTTGATGTGCACGCATCGAACGAATGAACAAAGAAATATACCGGGTGTTCCGGAAATCGTCTGCCATAGGCGAGATTTGAATACAACAAGGTATAACAAAAATGAATTTCAAACGAACATGTTGCCTATCTCGAATATTAATTTTTTTTACAAAAAATCGATTCAAATCTAAGTTTCAACAATGGGAATTCGTATTAATTCAAAATTCTTATAATTTTTTTTACTTTCAATGTTACATAGCCAATTCAATTTTGATTTTTGGCAAAAAAAACAAAAATAGTTCATTTTTTGATGATACAACTCATTCCAGCAATTGAATGTTTTGAAGAATATTTTATTTCAAATTATTTCTATAACTCCTTCAATTTTGAAATTCGGCATTATATGAAAATTTGTTCAATTTTTAAGTCACTACCCTTCTAATTGTTGAAAATTGATTTTGATACTATTTTTCGAAAGAAAGCTCCTTCATTATTTGAAATAGCCAACATCTTCATTTGAAGTTTTTTTTAATGATACCCTGTCGTATTCAAATTTTTCCTGTGGCAAACCATTCCTCGAACACCCTGTATGCCAATTCGGTCCACCAGTAAATTGCCAGTTTGAAACCTTGACAATTCAAAAAAAAATTAGGTTCAATTTTAAGAATTTCTTGGTTTTGAAAACGACTTAAAGTTTGACTTATTTTCGAAAATACGATTCTGTAGTATTGATAATTTGAAAAATTATTTTTGACTTATTTTCGAAAATACGATTCTGTAGTATTGATAATTTGAAAAATTATTAAAAGTTATTTGCTATTTCGAATGATTCGAGTGTTTTTATAATTTTCTAATGATCAATTCTAAACGTTCACGAGAAAAAATTATAAAAAGTATAAAATTTTTTCAAATTTTTGTAATTTTGAATTTGGATTTAGCTGCATTTTGCCCTTCCCTATGCCTTAATACTTCTCTAAGTGGAAATATTCCTTCGATTTTTTAAATAAAATTACCTAATCAATCATAAATTACGAATATTCCACCACCAGCCCTTCCATTTCCAAAACTTTCACCACAATAGCTACCTATCTGTATGGAAACCTCGCTAAAAAAAAATAAGGGTGACAAGATTAGGAATGTTTGTACCTGCTACAAGGTTGCGGAACTTGGTACAAAATGAGTGGTGCAAAGGGGGGCAAAAAAGAACTATGTACGTTAACTCGTTTCATCTTGTGGGGGTTTTTTAACTCGCTTTGTGAAAAATTTTTACGTTTGTGTTTGGCGGCCGTCGACGTATATGATTGTTGGCGCAAAAAATCCTAATAACGATGACGACGCAGCGCAGCACGATGGCGGCGCCTTTGATATGTGAAAGCACTCATGGAGAATTTTTCGTCGGAATATTCGCGAGGGATTCGGCCTTTTATGGTATTGTTTTTGTTTTACCGGCTGGTGTGCCCCTCTGATCCCCGATTTACTTACTTTGTCGTGATTGAAGTCTATATTAGTGCGCAGTAACCGGTTATAAAGTGGTTGAGTTGATCTGTAATTATCGCCCAAAGGAGCCGTCGGGTTTTTCGTATCGTTCTGCAGTAATTTCCGTAACGCGTGTAGCTGCGAAGAAGAGTAACCGAAAAAAAAAAACAGAGAATAAATAAAGAGATAATTACACGAGTGACATATATACCGCGGATTTAGAAGAGTACCAGTGTCAACAGAGTCGAAAATAATTAGATTAAATAAATCACACGTACGCGTACGAAAGCAACAGAGTGTAGGTGCGAGTTGGGCTTTTCCAAGGGTGAAGCAGAAGAGATGTCAGAAGAGGCTAAATCTCGGTTGTTAATTTAAAAGGGAAATTCCTTTTAAAAGGCACTGTTTAAGGAGGAATTATCATGGAAAAATTCAAACCTTAAATGAGCGACAATTATTCGTGTCTGAGTACGTTCTACATTATCCTGCGGAACAACGTTTTCTAAGCTTTTAGAGGGTTTTGTTATTCGCTGGCGAGCTCGAAAACGAAGTGGGGTGAAGTCTTATTCGGCTTGTAGAATTGATTCAGAATTATGCAACATTTCGATGTATCGCGGTAGGTGTTTTAAATGCTCGAAAGTGACATGTTATGTTATCTGGATAAGTATCACAATGTAGTAGTAAAAGCGTAAGACAAATGTGAGAGAGAAATTCGCGATTTTCTAAACCGATTTTGGAACGTAATGTTCGCGAAAATGTTCTCACGTAATATTTTTTGGCGAAAATTGAGAAATTCGATCGTCTGTTTTCGGTTAGTGGAAAACCTCATTTAGAAATACGAGACAGAATCACGAGTTCATGTATTTTAACGAATATCCTTACGGACAGCAGATTACGAAAGAAAAAATTAATTTTATCTAAACGAGCGTTTCAGAAATTTCACTCATAAAGAGGGTGAAAGCGAAAGATTGTCATACGTATAAAAAGAAAGTATAGAAGAGACTCTACACGTTTCATCTTAAAACGGTTATTTACGTTGCAACCACGTTGTAGTAGCTACAGCTTTGGCAGCATTTGGAATGGAGAAAATTGCAATTCCGATTCTTTGTGCTTTTACCTGTTCGCGTTCTCTCTCTCGCGCACACGAGTTAGTTTATATTAATTTGTATAAACCTGTACTGCAGCCACCAGTGTACATAATTTAACCAACTCGACGAACGAATATTCAATTTCAAATGGTTTTTTTACTCTATGCGAACGTTGTCGTCGTAAGCAGATATGCTTTTGTGTACGATGGGTTTTTTGCTTTGGAAAAGCTGCAGGGTGGGATGCGTATGAATGGAAAGAGAAAGTGGCTGGGATCGGGATCAGTAGGAAAGTTAACGAATTTCGAAGAAAGATGTTTACGGAAATGTACGGTTTGATAAAGATTATAATCAATTGACCTTTGAATGGGGCAGGTTTTCCTTGGGATGTTTTTGGCAAATGGGTCGAGATTTTATTTTGTTAGCTGCGTTAGTGAAAGAGTAATTTCGAAATAGTGAAAAAATCGATCAATTTTTTAAGTACGTGTGTAATTATTGTACGATTTGTATGAATTATTGTGTGAAAATTGACAGAAAATCGTCTTGGAAAATAAGCATAAAATGGTGAAAAAGGAATCAGAAAAATTTTTTCCTATTGACCTTTGATTTTTGCAACCATGAAGATTTTTTTTTCAAGTCTGAAATACCTAAAATCAAATCTACTTAATTTCAAATGTTATTAAAAAGGTTCTAATCAAGGGAAAAAATTATAGAATTGGAGTAAATTATTAAAAATTGACGAATTTTGTTAAAATTTTTTAAAAATACACAAAAACGAGAAAAAAGTTACAAAAATCATTCAAAGTATTTAAAAATGTCAAAATTGTTTAAATTGTTGTAAAAATGGTTCCAATTATGAAAAAAATGATCAAATTATCAAATATTTCAAATATCGTAGAAATTCTTGAAATATTGTCAACATTTTTTGAAAAAGTTCAAAAATAGTATAAATTATCCGAAAATGTGTCAAAATGTTGATAAAAATTGTATAAAAAGGTCGAATAACTGTTGAAATTTAAAAAAAAAGCGTTGTAAATATCTTTAAAATTTTCAAAAATACTTTAAAATTACTCAAAATGTGGAAAAAATACATAAAAATGTCAAATATCATAAAACTTTATTATTTTCCTTGTGCCATATAAGTTTTTCAAAAAAAAACAATTTTTGTGATGAAAGTTTACTCATATTTCTTTAATTTGAAATTTGGCAATTTTGATCTTATTATTAAAAATGTTTGATATCTTTGAAACAATTTCATGATTTATCAACTTTTGAGTATTTTTACACTTTCTATGGATTTTTGTCAAGTTTTGACGAATTTTAAAAAAAATAAATTTTGAAGTCAATTTTCAACTTTTTTTTTTCATCGAAATTCTCTTAACCAGAGCTTCAAACAATTCCGCATTCAATTTTTTTTTCTGAATGTAAAAACGATGAGGAAATGTTTTGAGAAATAAAAATGTTCAAAATTGACTCATCTTCAATGAAAAATAATCAGTTCCTAAATTTTTGCAATGAACTCGTCAAAATTTGACAAAATGTAACAAAAAATGTAGATGATCAAAAATCCAAAGAATATTGCACTGAAAATTAAAAATCCATATTGTGATCTATAGTCGTTGGAGAATGATTCGCTCGAAAAAAGACTAGTTCGCGAATGATTCACTTAGGTTCATTATTTTCGATAAATTAATAATCATAATGAGTGAATCAGAATTACTTGAATCGTTCGCGAACAATTCATTCAAGTAATGATTTCATTCTCTAAAATCGTTTAATCAATTGATGATTCATTCAGTCGTTCGCGAATGATTTACTCAAGTAATGAATTAATTTGCTGAAATCGTTTACTGAATTAATGATTCATTCGAGTCGTTCGCGAATGATTCATTAAGATAATGATTCCTTCGCAGTGATTCACTCTAAAATGTTTGATTGAATAATGAATTTCTATATCACGTCGTTCGCGAACGATTTACATACACGAAGGACTTTTCGTTCGCGAATGATCCAAATTTTAATTAATTAATAAATTGTAATGGATTTATTAAACATCATAATGATTCATTCCAGATATTTTTTTTTGAATGATAGTCATCTGAACTCGTTCGCGAACGATTCGCTCGAAAAGCGGCTTGTTCGCAAATGATTCATCTTGGTTGATTATTTTCGATTAAATGATGATCACAATGAGTGAATCAGAAATCATTTACTCAAATAATGATTCACTCAAGTCGTTCGTGAACGATTCGTTCGAAAAGTAAGTCGTTCGCAAATGATTCATTTTGGTCGATCATGCTCGATTAATTAATAATCACAATAAGTGAATTGAAAAATAATTTGCTCAAATAGTAATTCACTCAAGTCGTTCGCGAACGATTCGCTTAAAAAGTGGCTCGTTCGCAAATGATTCATTTTGGTTGATTATTTTCGATTAAACGATAATCAGAATGAGTGAATCAGAAATCATTTGCTCAAATACTGATTCACTCAAGTCGTTCGTGAACGATTCGTTCGAAAAGTGAGTCGTTCGCAAACGATTCATTTTGGTCGATTATTTTCGAATTCGATAAAATAATAATCACAATGAGTGAATCAGAAATAATTTGCTCTAATATTGATTCATTCAAGTCGTTCGTGAACGATTCATTCAAAGAATCACTTGGTTCGCTAAAACCGGTTACTCAAGTAATGATTCACTCAAGTCGTTCGCGAATGATTCATTCAGATGATGAATTCGTTCGCAATGATTTACTCCAAAATGTTTGACTGAATAATGATTCTTTATATCGCGTCGTTCGCGAACGATTTGCATAAACGAAGACTTTTCGTTCGTGAATGATTCAAATCTTAATTATTTAAAAAATTTTAACGGTTTTATTCATCATCGTAATGATTTATTCGAAAACTGCTTGTTTGAATGATGATTATTTCTAGTCGTTCGCGAACGATTCACTATAAATATGACTTTTAATTTTCAAATAATTAATTTTAACGTAATGAATTCGATTTATTCGTGTTAGTTGGACAGACGACGTCAGACGTTCATTCGATCAATGATTCTTTCGGGTCGTTCGCGAACGATTCATTCAATTCCTGAATCATTCTAATAAATCACGTCATATTTAACACTTATTAATATGGATATGGTTTCTTCGATGACTGTTTTTCTTTTTTTTACAATAATTCTTTCATTCTAATTCATTTTCAAGAATAATCAACTTCTTTAAAATGATAGCATACCCGATTCACTTCCCCATCCAAGTCATTACATTTACGAATTTATTATGCTAAAACGATTTCCAGCGTGTCTAGGTATATACTCGTACGTTAGGCGAGAAAACACCTTAAATTCATAAAAAAGAGTAAAAGCTAGGAAGAGAATAGCACTTATACAAAATGGAAATTACATTGAAAGCACGACGATTCGCGAGCCACCGTTCGTCGTCTGGCTCTTCGTCTTCATTGGCATCGAATTAAAAACGAAAAAAGAAACGTCGGATGTTTTCTTTCTTTTTTTTTCATTCAATTTATATAAACGCTCGTTTGCGGTATGAGGTAACGCATGGTGGACATATTTGGTTGCGAAAGGAGCAGGCGACGGTATACGAGTGATGGCGAGATTTGGTCGGGATAAAATTCATTTTCTTCCAGCGTGTATGTGTAGTATTCCCAGTTTCCCTATGCAATTGAATACGCGATTTCGCAGTCGTTGCTAATACGAAAAGGTTAAAGATTTCGAATTGTAAACATTTCCAAATGCTGGTAACCATGCACCGTGTACCGAGGAATTTTACGGTGTACGAGCAAATCCCTGCCTCTTCTGGCGTTGTGTGTTTTTTCCACCCTCGACGAACCGTCCGCCGCATTACGTCGTTTAATCGAATAAATGAAATTTATCGCGTCTGGATTCCTAGTAACTATTTTTCAACGCTGGCTGCGGCGGGTGTTAAGTTGATAATAGTTTATTCGATGTTGGTATATCGGCTAATAATCATTTGGTACGTGAAAAGAGAGTTAAATTACGCGCCGTGGTAACATAAGGAAAATGTATAGAGTACGAGAAGTCGTATGGGAGAGGATGTGTGAGGCAGCCGAAGCACATGTAATGGCTCTCGACGGTGCTATCTGTTTAACATTGTCAGAATTTTATTTTACTTTCTAACATTGCGTTACACGTTCATAATTTTTTTTCGGTATCGACGAAAAACGTGTGTTACAGAAGCCTCAGATTTTCCAAGGCGACGAGAAAATATTTCCAGTTACATGAGACAACAAGGAATACGGATTGTGAAATATGTACTCGTGTGTCGACACGGTTGCCTGTACCTTGCCCCTTGTATCGTTCGATTAATATATTCGTTAACGTTAACCCGTTTAATAAGATGAAAAGCGATTACCTATGGTAAAGTAGCTTTTAAACATCTGAAACGTTTTGCCTACGTAAGACGATTAAGACGATTATTCACACCGCTTTCGCGATGCCAAGCCAGATTTACTGATAAGGTTTTCGCGGCTCGGCATTTCTCACGTAAATCCGCCGACTCGGCGGCTTCTCTAGCGACGTTCGAATAATCGAATAATAGACACGGAGTGCCTATCGTTTCGATAGGTAAAGTGGCGATGATACGTATCAGCCGATTTATGTACGCGAATGTTTCTTCATCCAGAATGTGATTTTTTTTCAAGCAGGTACCTATAGAGTTGATGTAGAGGTGGCGATGGGTTTTCAAAGATACTTGGCAAAAGTATAGATTATAGTGGAATAAGATTTGGAGTAGATTCGCGAGGCAAAAATGCATCAGGGTGGAAAGTTTCTACGTTGTGGTTTTTTTCTGTAGAAAAATTGGTATGTTTTAGTTTTGATTCGAGTTTTTCTTTTGCACGAAGTCATTTTCTAAATGATTTTGTGGATCTACTTGGATTGGATTTTATTTGGCGTGGGGTTATTATAATACAGCTACATATTATTTCGACCATATTGGTAATATTGGCGTCGTTGGATCATGACTCATGAGTGCACCTTTGCGATAAACATTTCTTAACTACTTGTACGTGTGATTGATTTATTCGTAACCACATTATAACAAGTAGGTAAGAACTCCTTATCGCAAAGGTGCATGAGTCATGATGCAACGATGCCAATAATACCAATATGGTGGAAATACCATTCTGAATCATCTAATACGAATTATGTGCGAACATCCTACACAGTGCCTCTAATTGTCCCCTGAATCATTTAAGTTTTGCTTCTCGACTTTTTTTTCCTCGGAGCCAAATGTTGGTCCATTTGCCAATTTAGTCACAAATCAAGAGACGAAATTCAGTGAAAATTATTTTGGAAACGTAGTTCAAATTTTTTTTAAATGTTGCAAATTTTCAGAAAAATTATTGAAAATGTTATACAATAAATGATCAAAAATCATGAAAATTGTTGAATACGAGTATGTTGCATAAGTTATTGAAATTGTCATAGAAATAGGTAAAAAAATCATAGAAGCGGTTAAAAAATCGCGAGCTTATGATAGAAATTGTAAAAATTGTTGAAATTTTCATAAATATTTTTAGAAATATAATAAAAATGTCCAATCAAGCATAAAATTCGTCAAAAATACCAAAATGTTCACAAAAATCGATATAAATATTGTAAAAAATGTCAAAACCCCTTTAAAATCATCGAAAAGGTCCTTAAAATTGTTCAAATCTTCTTAAAAATCATTTAAAATATTGTAAAAAAGTCAAAAGAGCGTGAAAATTGCCGAACATTTCGTAAAAATTTCTCAAATTTTCATAAAAATTAGTTAAAACTCAGGTAAAAAGATTAAAAAATACCGAAAATTGCTTAAAAATTGTGAAACAATTCCTAAAAGTTGTAGAAAAATGTTATAGAAGTGATTGAAATTCCATAGAAAAAGTTGCAATGTTCTCAAATTTTCATGAAAATCAGTAAAAAAAACTCAAAATTTGTAAAAAAATTATCAAAACTTTGTAAAATGGGCTTAAATTTAGCAGTTTTTGTGAGATTGACCGATTTCATGATTTTTTTGCATTTTTTTTACCGCGGTTTTAATAATTTTTGAAAAAATTTAGTTGTTTTTAACCACATTTTCGAAGGTTTTCTTGATTTTGTGATAATTTTTTTTGTGTTAGATGATTTTGTGAAAATTCTAACAGTATTTTTGACAGTTTTCGTAATTTTGCACCCATTTCAACGACATTTTCACCAATTTTTATGGCAAATTTTGCAATTTTTAACACATTTTTAACCATTTTCTCAACTTTTTGACAATTTTTAACGAAATTTTTGATCATGCCAACCACATTTTCGTTATTTTTTGGCCGATTTAATCAATTTTTTACAATTTTTGAACTACTTTTACGAAATCTATAAGCACAATTACTTTTTTACTCGGGGGGGGGGGGGGGGGTGATTTGCCCTAAAAAATGAAATGGTCTGTTGCTCCACAACTTCACTGTTAAAAATCTCGATTTGATGTGGATATGTTTTATTTGGGGGGAAGGGGTCATCCTGAAAATTTGTACTACTTTTTTTATTTAAATGACTTTTTGAACTGAGAAAAAATTGAAATGAATTGACTATTTGGACTTGGAAAAATTTATATTGTTTTAAAATTTGACTTTGAGATAGTTTTT
Source organism: Pseudococcus longispinus (assembly GCA_900064475.1). Taxonomy (NCBI): domain Eukaryota; kingdom Metazoa; phylum Arthropoda; class Insecta; order Hemiptera; family Pseudococcidae; genus Pseudococcus; species Pseudococcus longispinus. Next base: position 13,992 of record FIZU01021398.1, on the reverse strand, counting down.
TCAGGCATTAAACATTTTGTTAAACTTTAATTTTTTTTTAATTTGTACAATTTTTTGAAAATTTAACAAAATATTGAAAAATCAGATTAAAAAATTAAAAATGTAATCAATTTGATGAAATTTTACATTTTTTAATCCGATTTCTCATATTTTGTTAGACTTTTGAAAAGTTAGAACTTATAAAATTTATTATTTTCTGAAAGTTTTTCTGTATTTTTAGTGAACGTATCAATTCTCTTGTTAACAAATTTTTCGTCGCAAATTCGCATAAGGTGTTTTAACCCTTTCGTACCGAGAAGAGATGTGACGGATGAAATTTCAAATAAAGATAGTGTGAGAGGATTTTCGATTTGAACTATTAATTCAGACAAGAATTTAGCTTTCAAGTTCAACTATAGTGTTTTAAATAAAAAAGCCTCTTTCAGAGGGATCTAAATTGAAATTCTTGCTTTACATCCCTTCTTTTTTCAAAGATGAGAATAGTTAGGTGTAATTTTCTTTCAATGTGTAGCAAATCTCACGCAGGAAATTAAAAGAATAATTTTGATTTGCTCCTATTTCCTGCATTAGATTCTAATTTTTATTGGTAGAAATGACCTAGTTTTTAATTTCATCCTTCTGATCTCTCGTTGGCACAAAAAAGGGTTAAAAATCACGAATAATTTAGTTTCTTATATGAGACAATATTCTTAACCGGAAATTTTTTTCTCGAAATGAAATATTAAGCTCTATTCTAATCATCGTTAAATCGCGAATTCATTTCTAGAAGCAAATTATCAACTTTATTTGCATTTCAACTCGGTAGTTGGCAACTTGATATAACTTTTCGTAAGGAAAATTGCTCTAGATGAGAATTCCTTTGAAAATTTTCTCGTATTAATTTTGAAACAATACGTTGCCGAATGACGGATCCGGTTTTGAGAAAACGGTAACGCTGCGTCGGCGGCATCGGCGCGGCAACTCTCGGTATAATTTTACGTGTATGGATGAAAAACGGTGACGAGGAAGAATACATTGTTGGAGGTTTTTAAAAGAAGCCATAGCTCGTAAATCGCGACTCTGTGCTAAAAAGGAGAGGAAGCAGCGAAGCAGGCGCGCCGAATAAGAGACACGAGACAGTTAAACGTTTTAAAAGTTAACGTGCCTAACACCCAAGATGCACGTTTCGACGAAAAGAAACACAGAGAAAAGAGATACAACATTCTTATACGAGCGCGATACAATAATATAGAAGCGGCGTGGCGGCGGCGTCGACCAAGACGACGACTAGTAACAATAATAATAACGGTGGCAAGTCAACTCACTAACTAGCACGATTTATTGCATCCTTCTTTAAAATTCCAACTTTTGCGAGCTCTTACGCGACATAGCCCGGAAAATATTCCGCGATTAAGAGCGGCGCGTCGAAAGCAGAAAGCCTCGGCGAAGGACTCATTTTAATATTCTTAGAAAAGCGTGCCACGCGTTATCGTCGCAAGGTTGCCGAGCCAAAATTAGGTCGAGGGAGCTTTTGCGGACGCCCATCCTGGTCCTAGAACTTCCACCGTGTCGTATCCAATCGTAATGGGGTTTCGATTGTGTTCGTAATGAGAATGATCTACATGAGTGTGTGTGCTATTTGACGAATACGAGTATATCGAGTAGATGGCTACGTACTCGAAGATGTATTTGAAAATACGTACCTGTTGTTTAGTGATGTAAATTGGTTTATTTAATATGAGCCAAGTGACTGTCTCGTGACATGCTGGCATGGTGGTGGATCCGTCGTACGTTATGTAACTCTCTGTATCTGGAATTAATTCGGCGATTGATAAACGACGTACTTCCAGCTTGTTACCTACGTTGTAAAATGAGCGGTTAGAAGGGTAATGTTGATTAGCTGCTTTGGTAATGTACGTTAACTGGAATGTGTTTTTGACCGCAGCTTTCTACCTTACCTCGGAATTTTAATTTCTCCACTTGATCTGTGAGTATTCTCAATTCTGGGTTTGATAAGTCGCCCAGCTGAAAACAACGAAAATGATAAAGTTACTCGTGGAAGTGAAGAAAAACATTGTGAGGAGTTTTTTACATCCTATTCGATTTAGGAAAAAATACGAAAAAAAGGGATCTATTTTTTAGAATGTTTTAACTCTTATAACATGTAAAAAGATACATAATTAATAAAAAAAAATCGCTTTAAAGACTGACTAAATCAGTCAAGAAGAATGCGAATTATCAATTTGAAGTAACTAATGACTCGACGAAGAGTAATTTTGATCATTGTATAGAAGAATATCAACAAAACTCTCTCGAACGCCTCAAACGACTGATTATGTCCAATACTTCAAGACCTTTATCATTGAAAAATCTATAATTGAATCGTTTAAGAATCATTCATGCCATGAAGAATAGTTTTCAAACGATCGATTCGATAAATCATAGAATGGTTCGTTTTACAAATGATTCGGTCGTTCCTGCACGAATCATTCGATGAGTCGTTCACGAAGGATTGATCCAAATTCTAAAGAATCGTCGAGCCATTCTCAAACGATTTATCCTATACCTAAATGGATTCAGTCTTATTTAAACGATCAGTCGAGCTAAGAATCAGTTCGTTCGTGAAAAGCTGATTGAACTTTAAAGTAATCTTCAAATTATTCACGAACGACTAATTCAAAAAATATTGATTAATCCAGTCGTTCGAGAATGACTGATCCAAATTCTGAAGGATCGTCGAGTCATTCGCGAACGATTTTTCCAAACTGACGAGTCGAGCTAAATATCGAATAACCGAGTCGTTCGCGAACGACTGATCCAAATTTCAAAGAATCGTCGAATCATTCGCAAAACTTTTCCAAAATGGATTCAGTCTTTCTTTAATGATCAGTCGAGCTAGGTATCAGAAACTCTCAGTAAATCACTCACGAACAACTAATCCAAAAAATATTGAATAATCGAGTCGTTCGCGAACGACTGATCTGAAGAATCGTTGAATCATTCACAAACGATTTCTTCAAAATGAAACCCATCTTTCTGAAATGTTCAGTCGAGTTTAGAATCAGATAGTTTATGAACGGCTAAGTCAAGTAACCATCAAATCATTCGCGAACGACTGATTAAATGAGCATTGAATAATCGAATTCACGAACGATTGATTAATGATGCAGTCGTTTATGAACGATTCATTTCGTATGGAAATAAATCGTTCACGTAAGATTCATTTGAGAAATAGACAGTCGTTCGCAAACTATTTGTCACAAGTTCACTGATTCATCGTTCACGTTGATGAACAAATGATTCAAGTAATTATAGAATATTTGCGAACGACTAATGTAATGAATATTGGTTTGCGAATCAACTTATGTATTCGTGAACGATTTACTCCTCATGGCAGTCAACTGTTCACGAAAATTTTTCCTGATAAATAGTTTGGTCGTTCACGAACGATTAACTCGATGAATATTGAAATTTCGAGTTGTTTGCGAAGTATTGACTAAATGATTCAGTCGTTCTTGAACGATTCAATTCATATGAAAATCAGTCGTTCGTGAACGATTCATTTCCCATGAAAGTCTATCTTTCGTGAAAACCCCTTCTGAAAAATGGTTTATCCGTTCGCGAACGATTCATATTAATTCAATGATTCAATCGTTCGTGAACGATTCACTTCCCACAAAAATCAGTCGTTCTCGAAAACCTCTTCTGAAAAATGATTCAGTTGTTCGTGAACGATTCATATTGATTCAATAATTTAATCGTTCGTGAACGATTCACTTCTCACGAAAATCAGTCGTTCGCGAACGATTCATATTGATGCAATGATTCAGTCGTTCGTGAACGATTCACTTCTCATGAAAATATTTTGTTCGTGAAAAAACTTTTTGAAAAATGATTCAATCGTTCGCGAACGATTCATATTGATTCAATGATTCAATCGTTTGTGAAAGATTCACTTCCCACGAAAATCAGTCGTTCGCGAACGATTCATCTGGTGACTAATCAAGCTGTTGGTTACGTATATTCGTACTTTGAAGTAGTGAATCGTACCTAATTGATTTATTCAAAAAATTATCGAATCATTTACAAAAGACGAATTCGTTCAATATTGAAGATTGAAGTCGTTCGCGAATTATTGAATGAATCATTCAATTGCTGATGAACGATTCACTTAACATTAAAATGAGCCGTTCGTGAACTATTGATTCAATGATTCAATTGTTCGTGAACGATTCACTTCCCATGAAAATCTGTCGTTCGCAAAAATCCCTTCGAAAATATGGTTTAGTCGTTCGCGAACGATTCATATTGATTCAATGATTCCATCGTTCATGAACGATTCACTTCTCATAAAAATCTTTTGTTCGTGAAAAAACTTTCTGGAAAATGATTTAATCGTTCGCGAACGATTCATATTGATTCGATGATTTTATCGTTCGTGAACGATTCACTTTTCTTGAAAATCTGCCTATTGTTCATGGAAACCCCTTATGTAAAATGGTTAATCATTCGCGAACGATTCATATTGATTCAGTGATTCAATCGTTCGTGAGCGATTCACTTCGTATGAAAATCTTCGTTCACGAAAAAAATTTTGATGAATAGTTCAGTCGTTCGTAAACTATTTTTTGCGAACGATCAATTCAATAAATATTGAATTATTGAGTCATTTGCGAACGACTCATTCATAGATTCGATTGTTCATTGAAGATTCATCAGACTTGGAAATCTATCGTTTGCGAGAAACTCTTGAGAAATGGTTTGATTGTTCCCGAAATATTCATTTGCTGTGCTATGACGAATAAGTTGTTGGCTATATCTACCTACGTATTCGTGAAACTAAGTGAATCGTTCGCGCACGACTCGTCTTTGCCTTTACTAATTTATAATTTATTCTAAAACAATAATTTTTAATTAAGCGTTTGTTTGCAGACAATTCAAAATGGAAAAAATAATATTTGATGCTTTTTCAAATTTTTTTCTTTCTTCATTCAAACAATAAATGAAAAGAATGATTTCAATATCTGCGAAAATTGTACATCTAATATTACGAATTTCGACATTCTTCGTTTCCTCTTCTCATATTTCAAAGACTTGGAAAAAAATTTCTCTAAAAAAATTATCTAAAATTAGGAAAAAATTAATTAACGCGAGACTCTCGAAGCACATTTCTATTTTAATTTACCAAACTCCAACGACTCGACCTTGTCTCAATCCAGGGTGAAAAATTCACCACTATAAACAGCTTATTATTCGGTATTTGGAAAACTACGAGCACAAGTACATGATACGTGTATCCTTAAGCTATCACAGAACACTAGCTCGCGTAAAGATTACGTATTCTTAGGGGTAGGAAGAAAATTCGCAACGACGACAAATTCCATTTTCGTATTAGTTTCCGGCGGCAGCGACGTATTAAAGTAAACAAACTGTTAAACCCGATTCGTCCGCCCAAGGGTTAAGAAGGTGGCGGGCGAGTCTGCGTCACCGACTCACCGTGCTCCATGCCACAAAACCGCAATAAATTTCGCGACGCAAAGAGCCTACTTAACCGCGAAACCACGCGACGCCATGTCAACCAGGCGAGAATTCTTTCATCGTATGGCGGGGTCGAGGAACTCGACGAGTCGACATCTTAATATAATATGTACAATTTCATAAAACCTCGATGCCTTTATATCAGCAACGAATATGCTCGTCTTTATGCCCGAAATAAGAAAATCTCGTATTAATATCGTTAATGTAAATGCTCCCGATGCCAGCAATGAGATCGCACGGTGTCGGTGTCGCTATCAAACCCTAATCGTACTCTGAACAAAATACTCGCCCTCCAAAGTCGATGTAATAAAACCAAACGAAGGGTTGGTCGTCGCTATTAACGTACTTGAGAGCTGAGAGGACGTATTCGTATCCTGCCTCACATCCCAGACAACTCGTACTCGTATTTACCAAAAAGCATACCACACGTACTCGCACAAGTCGCTCGTATACACGATTAATGAGCTACGAGTAAAATACGTACGCGACACACGCAAAATAGCCGACAGGCGAATACCGTCAGATTTAGACGTCGACGTAATATTTGACAAGATTCCGCAATTCTAATACGATTTGTAGAAGAATACACGACAAAGGGATATCACCGAGAGGAGCGAGGGTCGAAGGAGAAGAACCATATACGATACTCTCTCGTACATAAAGGTTGCTACCTACCTATACCCGAATACGTACAGCTATTTTTTGTTACTTTGATAAATCTTTTCGCCAGCAACGTTTATGTATTCGTTGCTAGCATAAGACAAGTGACACGTATCTCTATGTTGCGGTTGGCAGCCCTTACATAAGAAAAGTGTATACAGACAAGATCCGCATAACCATCGCATCGCATCGTTTAGGCAATAAAAGAAAAACTATCACGTACTTTATGACACGCAGCAGCCAGCTGCGGTGGTGGCAAAATTGACGTATAGCATTTGGAAGCGATATTATCGTAATAAAAAATATACACATATATACTCGCCCCCGGTCAAAAAATCACACCGTATCACGTATCTATTCCTATTCCTATATAACATACCCGAAAAGAAAACTAAAAACCAACAAATATACCTCGAATTGTTATTCAGTAACGTACACCGTAACAAGGAACGTTTAACGATACGCGGCCACCGTATTATGGCCGTTTTCAGTTCACACCGCCACCATATACACAACGGTGTGTTGCCGGTTGCCAAAAAAAATAATATACATTACGATGTACCGGGTGTTCGGAAATCATGCCGAGGTATTTTTATGGTAATTTGAATGCGGCCTTGTGTGTAGATCGTCGAGAAAGCATATAATGGCCAAATGTACCTACCGTGGTGTTTTCTTGTCTTATGGAAAGTTTCGCGAATGTGGTTCAGATTGGAGGTACGGTTTGGGTTAACTGAATTTGGGTCTGCAGATGTATATTTTTATGTAATATGTCTTGGGTAAAGTTTTGAAATCGCATAGTTTTGATTATTTCGTCTAATTGATTTGATTGGAGGTGAGAAATTTGACTTCATCAATTACCAGATGGAATTGGTTAATATGCTCTTTACTCTTTCATTATAAATTAGTGAAAAATTACAGATTTTCAGCATAATTGAACTAATTTGAAAAGTTGGCATTGTAAGACTAGGAAATCAGTAAAAATAACTGATTTATTTCAGTGAAAAGTCGCGATTTTCTGTTTAAGTAAATTTTCACTAATGGAATCACTGAAAATTCGTCAGCAAAATCAGCACCCATCTATACAAATTCGTTTGCATAATCAATGAAACTTTTCCAATTAATCAACTTTTAAAAACAATTCAGAATTCTATCACATTTCTTCATTTCATTAAAATATCTTAAAGAATGTAAACTGTTAGAAATTTCAGAGCCGAAACATGTGGCTTGGGATGGATTGAGGGGGAGGGGGGGGGAGAATGGTTACTCAAAATTCATCAAAAAGTCGACAAATGTGATTTCAATGTGGATTTGCTAAAAAATTGAAAAATTTACAAGATCTCGAAAATTTATTGAAGTGTTTCTAAAAAATTTGCCGAAAAAAAAAATTTTCAATTGTATTTTGGTGAAAAGCTAATTTTGCAAGTGAACCCCCTTGATTTGAAAAATCGACTAATTTATAACTAAGTAGGTTTTTTTGAACATTGTCGACAAATTTTTCATTTTACCCTTCCGCCTCCCCCTTCGCTCATCCGATTTATTTTTTAATTTTCGTTTCTGTTTGACATCTTTAAAAAAAATATTTCCTTAGCATGATGAAATTTTACGAAAATTATGTAAAATTATCAAAAAACAAAATATGAAAATTAATAGAGTGTTGGAAAATTGATAAAAGTCAATAAAACATCAGAATTGAATAAAATATGATGAAAAATAATAAAATGTCGACAAAGTGGTTCAAAATATTCGTAACATTTCACTAAAATATCATGACTTATTCGTCATTTTCCGATTTACCTATACCAATTTTAATGACATTTTCAACAGTCTTCATAAAATTTTGGACGATTTTCATGTTTTTTGTTTGTTATTTATACGATATTTTTCCCGTTTTTATGACGATTTCATTAATTTTTACGAAATTTTCAACGATTTTTGCATCATTTTTAACTTATTTATACTGGTTTTTTAAACAATTTTCATGATTTTTTCATGATTTTTATTTATGGAAAATTTTTAAAAAAATTGAAAAATTTCTATGATATTTTTACCGATTTTTATGACAATTTCATCAATTTTTACGAAATTTTCGGAAAGTTTCATGATTTTTGCACACTTTTTATTATATTTTTATTGAATTTTTCTAACTTTTTGACAATTTTCGAAGAATTTTATAATGTTGTTCTCATTTTAAAATATTTTTATGAAAGTTTTAACAATTTCTACGAGATTTTTGACGGTTTTCATGATTTTTTCTCTGTTTCTTCAATATTTTTACCTATTTTTATGGCAATTTCAATCATTTTTACGAAATTTTTAACAGTTTTCATGATTTATATTCTGTTTTTATGCTATTTTTATTAATTTTTGACCACATTTCAACAACTTTTTCAATATTTTCGACAAATTTTCACGATTTTTTTTGCCATTTTTATGCTTTATACTTACCACTTTTTCTGTCAATTTTAATCTTTTTTATCGTATTTTCTGCAATTCTCAATTTTTTTGACAATTTTTACAATATTTGCGCTGATGTTTATGAAATTCTTGACCATTTCAACAACATTTTCAATCATTTTCATGATTTTTTATGATAATGAATATTTAAAAAATGGGTAAACCACTTCTATTATAAAATCTGAAAATTTTCTAGTCCAAAAAGTCATCTAAGGTCAAATTTTTGTTTATTGATGCAAAAACGTGACGCAAAAATTTTCCTGCCCCCTCCCCCCTTCATGAGTTGTACAAGTTATTGAAACAAATGTAATATTTTATAATTGTATACAATTTTGAACTTTTTTTTAATATTAAGAAAATCATTCAAAACGAAAAAAAAGTTCAACTTGAAAATTGTCTAAAAATGAGGCATAAGTTGATGAAACATTTTGAAATGCAAGAAAAATCTTTATTCAAACTCAGTTTTGCGATGTCGAGAACAACTTTTGAGAAAGGTTGACAATTTTTATAAATTTTTATGCAATTTTATTATTTTTTTTCAAACTTTTTCAACATCATTTTGAATAATTTTGATGATAATATAACATTTGTTATGCCCAGGATGTCTGCTGAGTACGAAAATAACAAAAAGTACAAAAATGTGATGATTGGCAACGTGAAGAAAACAATAAAATTTGTCTTTTGTACAATTTCTAAAATATTTTCAACGATTTTCATATTTTTTCAACATTTTTACAATTTTTTTTCTGATGATTATTCAATTTTTTTTTTAAATTTCAGGTATTTTTTATAATGTTTGAAACTATTTTTCAGTAATTTTTTTAAAATTTTCATGAATTTTGATTCATTTTTGCTATATTTTTACTACCTAATGTTATGAAACTTTTTACCATTTTTCAACGATTTTTTTTTTTTACAATATCTCTATTTATTTTTATTAATACTTCTATAATTTCAATATTTTCAACCGATATTATGATTTTTTGACCATTTTCAACATGTTTTAAATTATTTTTATACTGATTTTAAACGAAATTTTAATTGTTTTCAACATTTTTCAACCATTTTGTCACATTTCTTTTCATTTTTAGAGAATTTCAAGAAGGTTTGATGGATTTTTTTTATCAATTTTCGTTAATTTTTAACTATTTTAATATTTTTAATTGTTCTCTCGGTAATTTTTGAAATTCAATTTTGTTAAAAAAATTTTAAATAGCACGAAAAAAGCACGAATTTTAATGTTTTTGATTTAGTCGATTCTTTAATGATGCCACTTTGAATAATTATTTCGGCTTTTAATCAATTTTTATTTTATTCCAAACAATTTTCAAAAAATTTCACAGTTTTCGTGATACATTTTTGAGAACAACTTTTATACTACATTTTTACGTCAATTTTACTCGTACTTATAAGCTTACAAAATTTTAAGTAATTTATGACAGTTTCATGTTATTTTCAATTGGTTTGATAATTTTTCTTTCAAGTACAACTTTTTTACTCTTTGGAACAATTTTCATAAAATTTTCAACATTTTTATAGAATTTTTCACTGTTTTAGTGGTACTCTGAAGCAGTTCAACTATTTTTAAAGAATCTATATGCTTTTTTAAACAATTATTTTTGTTTGTTTTCAATATTTACTCGATTTTGAACTCATCTGGCAAAATTTCGAACTGTTCTAATGCCATTTTTAATACCTAATATGGGCGCTTTTACTAAATTTTATGCTGTTTCGATTGCATTTTAAATATTTTTATGGCATTTCAAACCCCTAAAATTTTTTTTCAAATTGTTTGTTGACACTTTTGTGCTATTTTCTTTTTGCTTGATAATTTTTCACAACTTCTACGCTATTGAACTTCTGATTACATTTTGATGGGGTTTCATTAGGTTTTGTGCTGTTTTTGACCAGTTTCATGAAATTCTAAATCGTTTTGACCATTCAGGCATTGAATTTGTGCTATTTTAAACGGGTTTGATGACTTTTAATAAGTTTTGTCTTGTTTTGAATCAATTTCACTGAATTTTGAACCATTTTGATGGCATTTTGAGCTGTTTTTGCTGTTTGAAATTAGTTTGGTGATTTTTTAAAAAGAAGTTAAATGTTTTTTCAAGCAAATTTCACAATTTTGATGATTCTTCAAGAAGACGAAAGAACTTTATAGTATTGTACTCACTTATTGGAATTCAGATGTTCATCCAACCCCTCCAATTCATTTCGAATCACCCTGTAGCACATTGCGAACACCTAAATCTCACAACTTGATTGTAGAAATCACCCACCAAGTGGACAGTTTATATTCACGTTGTTTTGTCACGTATCACGTTTAGTTCAAAACCCATTCTAAATGCATATAGACTTCGGACATCTCCTAACCGATTCATCATTTTGATACTTTCGGGCGAATTTTTACTTTCATAGATGTAAAAATCCGGTACGACGAATCGGCTTCCTCTAGCTCTACCCTCAGATGAAATAGGGCAGTTGCGAACTCCAAATTGACGACCAAGTAGCGAAAGAAAACCTAGTACATGTAGTTTAATGCGTATTCTAAATAAGATTTACGGGTTCACCTTACATACACGTTATACACATTGACGAGGCTCGAATACAAATGTACAAATTATACGCTTTCGATATTCGCACCCAAAAGAAGCGACAATTGCTCGGGCAAAAGACAGAGCACGAGGGTGGAAGAATATCGACATCTAGCTGGATAAATTATAGCTCTTATACGCGTACCAAAATATAGGGAAAAATTTTCATTACCTGTATAAGTAGCGAAATGGCCACCACACCTTGAGATCTTGTCATCGCGTCGGTGAAATTACGATAAAGCTGAGAATTATAACCATATAACTGCAGCTGCGTGGACAAACGGAATCAAAATAGAGATAAGAAATAAGGGCAAAAGTTGTAAAAAGTCGAGGTGTGCGACTTATCGATGACGAAATCCACGATATAGTACGCGTATTCCATTAAAACTAATTAAGCTTTTATAGGCGCGAAATTAGCACCAAAGAGGGGGATTTTTTTCCGCATCACGCCAAGCCGAAGATGTGTTGGTTAATAAAGCTAAATTCGCCGCGTCAAGCTGGCCTGGTGAAGGGCGAAGGAGGGGTTGAGGCGAGGCAATTTTACACTAACTTCGGAGTCATTGTCGAGAGAAACAATTAAAAGCAGAAATATGCTTTATTTTATGAAAATAAAAGAAAAGACTAAACGAGCAAATTATATAGAAATGGCAAGCAGCCAGTAATTTTCGCTATACCGAGCACACAGTTAACAATAATTTTTCATTTTCAATGAGCGACGTTCGAAATTCCGCAAATTTGCGCGTTCCGCGAAACGTATAAAAGTAAAAATTCGCAATCGTCTTCGAAATACCCACCAAAGTTTCAATTGTTTCGCGAAAAAGTTACTACAAAGTCGATATACACGTATACGATAAAGATGTCGTTACTTTTCTTCAAAGGTGGGTAGAGGGAAGGGAGTCTGAGAAAGTTTATACGTGCCGAAGTGGTTTTTGAAACAAATTTCAATTCGAATCCGGATGAAAAGACTCGAACCGGTTCGAGGGGGATGAAAGGTGTCCGAACCGAAGAAAGATTTAAATAGCATTAAGATTAAGTAAGCTTTTATACCTTTTTTTGTGTCGCCATCAGACGAATAAAGAAGGTATATGGGGTGGGAATTAGACGACGGTCTAAAGCTTCGCTTATTTTTTTCTTCGGTCAGTAAATCACAACATTGCGTCAAGTTATTTCTATCACGTAGTAGCTTTTTTCATTATATAAAGCGAATACGTATATACAGTCGGTCGTATTCTCGGCTGCGCCATCCACCAGAGAAATATTGCACCGTATAAACGAGTATAAAATTTTATTTCAACTTTTTAACAATTATTTCGCGTTAAAAATAAGAAAAAAAAGCTGCGAGTGAGGGGGCGGAAAAAAAGTGCCAACTTTAAATGTAAAGTTCTTGTACAATTAAAATGCTTAATTACCTCGGCAGGAAAAGCGTATCCGTTGATGGTATGCTCGGAGCCAACTTTATCTTGCATTCCGAAATGTAAATGTAATTCTTGAAACTGGTATCTGTACGATAAAGGCCCTCCGGTTATGTTAATCGAATAACGGTTTATACTTTCCGGCGTGAATTTTACGCTGTGACCGGTGTTTATTATTTCGCCATTGATCTGTAAATAATACGAAGGATGTGTTTGAGGTGGTTGGGTGGTGTTGAGGTAGGAAGGAGAGAGGGTTTGGAGATGAATGAGGATATTTTGAAGATGTCGTCTTAGGAATGAAATGCTCGTGAAGATATTTTTTTAAAGTGGGGGTTTTTTATAGAAATTTTCGTACGCTGATGAGTAAAATTTATGACAAGATTTCCAACAGGGGTCGAAATTGCTGAAATAGTACTGCATTTTTCTTTCAAAATTCATCAAAAATTCGTGTTTTTATCAATTTATCACCTAATGTGAAAAAAAAATGAAAAAAATGTTTGATCTCGTTAATTTGTATACTGATTTTTTTTTTAATTTTAGCATTTGTGGAGGGTAGCCCATTTATAAGATCTGTGGTTTTGAAAATGAAAAAAAAGGCAGTGATTGCAAAAATCTCGAAAACTAGATCCCTTGAAAAAACCCCAATAACTCTTAGGAGAAAAGAATTTCAAGCTCTACAATTTACATTCCTCGCATTTTTTTCGTAGCACCCTTAGTTTGGCCAAAAAATCCATGTTAATGGCACAAAGTTTTTATTTTCAAAAATGAAATAACTTTGACTGCAAACATCTCGGAAATTAAGCCCCCTGGGAAAAAAACTACTTGCACTTTGAAGAAAGAGAATTTCAAGCTCTTCAATTTTCATCCCTTGCATTTTTTTCGTAGCACCCTTAATTTGGCTAGAAAATCTATTTTTATGGGAAGTTGACAAAATCGATGCTATTTTTTCCCCCTTCATTTTCAAAAACATCAGACATGGGCAAGTTCATCAAAAAATGAACGAAATCGTTTACGTTCATTGACTAAAAAAAAATGAACGAAATCATTCGAGTTTATGGGCTAAAAAAAAGTGAACGAAATCGTTCAGGTTCATTTTGTAAATGAACGAAAGCTCATCGTCGTTCATTTAATTTGCTTTTTTGCGTTTTTAATCAAGATATTTAATTCAAATATAAGAACAACGAATTTCTGAAATTTTTTGTCAAAAAAATGGTTTGAAATCTGGAAAAAGTTTCCAGTCCATGAAAGTCTAAAATAGCCTAACAAAATGTCTGAATGTCAGCGTGACAAAATTTCTGATAGGAATTCGCAGATTTCGATTCATGCTAAAAATCGTCAAAATCTGTCCAATG
>FIZU01021393.1:0-10096 GCA_900064475.1 Pseudococcus longispinus | reverse complement strand
TAGGCAAAATTGTCATTTCAAGTTAAAAATTGTCATTTTTTGTCAAACTCATCATTTTTGGTCAAACTTATCATTTTTGGTCAAAATCACCAATTTTTGTCAATATTGCCATTTTTTGTCAAAATTATAATTTTTTGGGTCGAAATTGTCATTTCAAAGTAAAAATTACTATTTTTGGTTAAAATTGTTGTTTTTCGTCAATTGTAATTTTTTTTGTCAAACTTGTGAATATTTTAGTCAAATTGTCATTTCAAGTTAAAAATCATCTTTTTGGTCCGTTTATGCTTTTTTAAAAATGAAGAAAAAGATTACGGTTGCAAACTTAAAATTTTTTCAAGTTTCAAAATGTCTAAAAGTTGAAAATATCAGCTTTGCGAACAGACAGACCGGTCATGGATTTTCTGACAAAAAGTCTAAAAGTTACCATCTGAAAAATATTAGGGGTGGATATTCAACATTTTTATAAGTTTCATGAAGTCTGCAGGCAAAACGTTTAAAAGTCATTTCAGGCTCTTTTTAAAAATGCCATCAACAGAAAGTCTGACAAAATGTCCAAAAGTCACCAGAAATGTCAGCGTTACGGACGGACAGACGGACACGTCGTGGATTTTATATATATGGATGGATTCGTAATCTAGGACGTATTTTTAAAAAAATGAGCTGGAGTTCCTCTTTTTCCAAGCCCCCCTTTTGCGAGCCCCCTTTCCAAGAAATCTCCCTATCTCTGTACCGAAGTCTTCAATTGAAAAAATTTTTAAACAAAAATTATTCATCATTCGCCTGTAAATAATCTTGGTTGTATGAAAAATTATTTACAGGCGTATAACGAATAATTTTTGTTTGAAAAATTTTTCAATTGGGGCCTTAGGTACAGAGATGAAGAGATTTTTTGGAAAGGGGGGGGGGGGTGGACCCTCGAAAAAGGGGGACCTTAAAAAATAAAATCTCAATTGATTTTAACCCTTCATGCGCACGGAAGTTCTATTTGCTACTGTACTAATCAGTCATATCAAAAAATTTCGAAAATGATCCAACAAAATTTCAGTTTTACTTTCGAATTTTGACAAAAAATGAAAAATTCGACTTCAGGTCTTTCTCAGATCAAAGTTTTGTAAACCTCGCTCAAAATAAAAATGAAAGATGCCAAGAGGATCTCATCTACACCATCAGATACTTACAGCTTCGTATTCAGTCATTTCTTCTTCATCTTCATTTGCAGCAGGTTCAACGACTTCTTCTTCTTTCAAAGGATCTTCATCTTTGACGTCTATTTCAGGATGCTTTTTCTTCATATGTCTCAAAAGATTGGAAGTCGAACCACGTTTATATGATATAACCGCCGGACACGTAATGCATTTCGCTTTTTCATCCTCGAGTGGTGCGAAATGATTCCAGACCAAACCTCTTTTACGCATTTTTCTAGTTATTTTTTCCTGTAAAAAGATAAATTCAATATTAAAAACTAATTAGGAAATTCGACGATACGTTTTCAAAATAAACTTACTCTAGGTTGAGCATCATCAGATGAGCCGGTAACTTGCATAGGAATATTTTCAATATTTTCGATATTCAGACTAGCTTGAATACTACTCTGGATATCTTCAGTCTGAATATCTTGTATCGATTGTTCATCAGATAACGTTGATTGATTTCCACCAGATATTAGAACAGTATCAATATCCGGATGTTTGGCTTTCAAGTGCCTTAATAAAGGAGCCTTGGAACCATTTTTAAGTAAAACGTCAGCAGAACACAATTGGCAAGTACCAGATTCGTTATCGTTAATTGTAAAATAGCTAAGGGCAGCGCCTCTTTTACGAATACGTTTCGGCATTTCTTTCTGTAAAATAATAATTTTTCAAATAAATAGTTCCACAGAACGATCGATGTATTAAATACGTACCTCGTTCAATTTCGGTATCAAAGCTCCGGTCAATTTATACTTTGGATTAAGCAGATGAACGAATTTAGCCAGTTCTTGATTCTCAATATCGTCGAAAGTTTCTTCTTTGATTTCCGGCACAGGTTCTTCGTATTCTTCTTTTTTCTCCGGAGGCGTTAAATCGAGTTCGGAATGTTTGGTTTTCAAGTGACGTAAAAGGTTTCCAGTCGAGCCACCTTTGAAAGAGATGACCGCCGAACATACCCCGCATTTGGCCCGTTCTTCGTTCTCCATTTCGAAATATTTCCAAGCTACGGCTGATTTACGACGTTCTTTGGTCGTTTCTTGAAGATCTTCGGGCTGTAAAATTTCTCAATTAATATTACGAAATGAATCACAGCCGAAAGATGAACGCTTTACTTACCATGCAAACTTGTACATCGATTTCGTGAGAATAATGAGGATCCATCGAAGCCAACGTGGTAATACTTTCGGTACTAATTGGATCCATATCGTCGCCATGGCCGTCGTAAACCGTATGAACGGTGAAGTCATTTTCGTCGTCGCTTTTTACACATTCGTTGACTATTTCAGCGAACGAATGTTGGATTGAGAAATGTTTCGTAGCTGGAAGTATGAACGAGTCATCTGATCTCATTACTTTATTCGGTACTTTGATATTGGTATGTTTGGATTTCATGTGACGAAGTAAGTTCGTAGTGGAGCCGCCTTTGAATGAGATAACGGTTCCACAAAATTTACATTTCGCTCTGGAATTTGTACCGAGTATGAAGTATTTCCAAACGCCGCCGCGACGTTTGTTATTCTTGTCTTCGCCTTCTTCGGTCTATCGAAAATAAAATTCAATTCAATTTACAATAGGAAATCTCGAGGATTTAATTTTTACTCCGGTATTTTACCTGAAAACTGTCATCATTCGAAGTAAGCTGAAGTTGATCAGGAGTTGAAAGAATATAATACGTTGAGCCATCTTCAGATTGAAAGTTTTCGATTCTTTCTTGCTTGACGGTAGGAGTATCCGAATGCTTAGTTCGTAAATGTCTCAATAAATTATTCGTAGATTTGCCTTTAAACGATATCACAGCCGGGCAGAATGAACACTGAGCTCGTTCTTGTTCCGTAGGCGAGAAATATTGCCAAACCAGTCCACGTTTTCTGGATTTTTTCTCCTTGGGTGGCGATACATCCTGTAATTTAGATAATACGTTGATTCTTTCTTCAAATGAATCATTAACGAATAAAAAAATACCCACAACAACGCAGAAATCTCCTTTGCACTCTTCGTAGGTAGTTTCAGTGATATGACTATCATCTAATTCATCTTGAGTTCGACTGATTAGGGCGACTGGTATGGCAGAATCAGATACGGTTGTAGTGGTTTCAACTACTTCCGAAGTCGATTGTACGGTAGTCGTTCCGACAAGATCCGACGTGACCCATAGAATCACTTCTTCTTCGGCTAAAATAAACATATAAGAAAATATTAATTGAGATTCAAATTAAGGCGCCAATTTTAATTCGCTGATTTCAACACCTACCGACATTCATGTTCATGTTATCAGTCAACATATTGAGGTTGTATCTTCTAAAGCCTCATGAAAATATTCCACCTAAAAAATATTCATTCGAATAAATCCATAATAATTGAATAATTCCTTATCAAAGTATAGAAATATTGGATTTTTTTCAAAAAAAAAAAGTTCATTCTCCTAACACATTACTTTCGCTCATTTGAAACGAGGTTACAACATTGATAAACAAAACTGAAGCCCAAATGACTTCGTGATCTAAATTACGTGTATTTGTAATTAAAAAATTTCTCATCAATATGAAAATTGAATTAATTCTTGATCAAAATTCAATAATTCGATGAAAATGAATTACGATTGCGAATTCGAACAAGTCAGTAATTCAGATTCAGAAAGTGAATCTTTTCACATTTTATTGTTGAACGAATGAACTTTCAAAAAAATCGAATCATTTTACAATCACGATCAAATTGAGTCAGCCGATACCAAAGATTCATACCGCGAAATTGGGCAATACGAGTCGTACATCGTTCACACATCAATCAAATTCTATTATTCTATTTTTCACAATAAAAATTACGTAAATTAATACTTACTGATTGCAAATTATAACATAATGAAGCACATACGTCAACGATACATAATTGTTTCATCGTTCTTCAAACTACGCCATTTTAATTTTCATTCAGAATCAACGAAACGTCACCAACGTTGCCAACTGCTACACAAAGCTCATCAAAACTTGGCCAATTATAACGATAAACTGAGAATTTTATTTTAATAACTGGTATTTACTGAGATGAATATTTTTATTTCTGATATTCAATAATGATAAGTTATTATTAATTATGTTTATTGATTTATTTGAAGTATTATTCATTTTCAGAAAATTCATTTCATTGAAGAAGTAGTAGTTTTTGGATCTTCTTTGAAGCAACACTGTTCTAAAGTAGGTAGTTCATCGAATCCTACTGAATCATTTTCTTTTTTTTTTAATTTTTGTTTTTCGGTTTCGTTCATTTTAATTTAGAATTTTAAACGTTTGATTATTAAAGTTTTTCAGTTGAAACTTTAATTTTAAATATTTATATCATTAATTGGCAGGCACTCCTGTGAATTCGCGTAATGAATTCGAGCAAAATAACTTGAAGAGTTCCATGAAATCGATGCATCTATAAATTCAGAAGCTGACTGATTTTTATTTTTTATTTTTTAATAAATTTTTTACATTAAATTTCGAAATCATTATTATGAAATTTAAATTTTATTAATTTGAAAAACGAAATCAGCAAGGAAATATGATGAATGAATTTAAAACAGTTTTTCAAACTTGAATATAAGATTAAGAAGATGTAATCTACGTAGAAAAAATAAAATTTATTCGAATTTCTCAATTTGATTTTAATGATGTTGAATAATTCAAATTAGGATTTTTCAACGAATTATATAAATTAAATATCGCAAACAAATAAAGTAAAGTGAAAACTATTAAATTATATTACATTTTTACTGTTTAAATTTACAATTTCATCTAAGAATATTTTCAATACATCAAATATCTAATACACAACAATCTTAGCAATTAAAAAGGTCAAATTTATATGGTGGCTTACAAGTAATATTGTAATTGGGGTACCTTTTCAGCAATACTTTTTTAACAACTGGACGATCCGCTCTCCCGAATCCCTAAAGCAAAGAATAGAATTCAAGTGAATTATATATGATGTACACGAGTACGAGACATTTCATAAAGTTAATCATATTTATTACCAAAAAATAACAACGAGATGAATTACTTGTGGTAAAAAGTTAATTTTGGTACCATGTGGTGAAATATTTTATAAAAAATTGATCGTTTAGTGATTGAACAACACTGTACAAAGTTAAAA
Organism: Pseudococcus longispinus; assembly: GCA_900064475.1. Classification (NCBI taxonomy): domain Eukaryota; kingdom Metazoa; phylum Arthropoda; class Insecta; order Hemiptera; family Pseudococcidae; genus Pseudococcus; species Pseudococcus longispinus. The sequence goes on along the minus strand of FIZU01021393.1, from coordinate 4,775 downwards.
AATTCTCGTAACAATTCCTTTCTTTATTCGTTTTTGTCCTTTTATCCCTTCATGGTTACAATAGGCAACTTGTTTTAGGTGTTAATCCAAGCGTCTATTAACACACTAAATCTCTACCCGAATGATTTATAAATCCCATAAAATCCAACTCTAATCGATTTAATGTTTAACCATTTAAAAAATGGGACAACTATAATACGACTGAATATAACGTCAATTAACGACTATCGTGTACCAATACCACCACCATTAACCATATGAAAAACCCGTAATACATTCCATTCGATAATTTTACTTAAAATTCGACGAAAAGCGATACTAAACAGCGAGTATTTCCTACAATGACGATTATACTAACGCAGCTGGAGGTTAGTGAAAATAAATGTATAACCGATGGTTAGTCCTCGCCAACGTACGTCATGTTTTGAGTGCTGTTCCAAGTACTTTCGAATGTAAGTCGCGATATGATCAGTTTACAGTTTCGATATGCATTAGATCTAAAATTATCGCGGATGGTAAAAAGGCTTCCTATTGATTCATTGATACGTCAATGACTTCAATATCGTTGGTAAGCTAAAGAGTGATAGGTCATTGAGCAGCATGAATTTTTTTGCTGTATCATGGGATTTTTTTCATTTGAAAATTTTTTACGGTAGATTAGAAAAATATTGTAACTTTGATAAGTACTTAGGAATCTGTATATTATGAAGCAATCTGTTTATCTATCTGAGCTAATTTTCGTGTAAAGTTTCTTTTTTCGCAGCTTTCTTCAATAAATTAAATAAAGTAGGTAATAATTCGTAACATACCATGGATTCTCCAAAAATAAAGATGGCCTTTTCTTCAGGTACATGGCGCAGCCTTCCACCGCCCAAGATTTGAGACCTTTTTGATAAACCTACTGTTTCTTCGGTATAATCATGATAGACTCCAGCTAAAATAGAAATCAAAAATACATACTCATCAAATAAATTTAAAAATGACCGATTACAGAAAAAATTATGTAAATTGAACAAACAATAAATTAAAATTCGACTTCTAAAAATCTTTAAAGGTCCGTCACTTGTTTAATAGAGATAGCAACAACTTGCTAATAATATAATTTCAACGTTACAAAATATGCTTCAAAATTGTACAAGGTGTTTGAGAAAGAGTGCATTGCCTTCAAACCAGAGCTGCAGCTACCCAAACCATACAAGTGTATGCATTTTTGCCGACCATTGTATTTGAAGGGACAACGTTATAAGCTAATGAAGGTGATTTTTTCAGAACATCGTAACTCTGCTAATAATTATAGATAAGGCAATTTTTTTTCAACTTGAACTCCACAAAATGAGTTACATTCGTGTTTTGCCTATCTCTAAAATTAAAGGAGCTACAATGGTCTGAAAATTAGTGGGCTTAATAACTCCTTCAATTTGTAAATTGACAAAATTTTAAAAAGGTTATTTTATGTAGAGATTTTTAAGCTCTACAAAATTAGCTAATAGTTTTTTGCCCAACGACAAAATTGAAAACATGGAGGACCATTAAAAAAATTTTGTGAAGAAAAAAATTGAAAATTTCAAGAATGCATGCCTCTTTTCATCTTTTAAATGACTGTAGGTCCTTCAATTTTGGAGTTGGAAAAAAAATTAATAACTCATTTTGTAAAGCTCAAAAAGCTCAACAAAAAATTAATGCATCAAATTCTGCATAAATTGAAACCCGAAGAAGCTATTGATTTAAAAATTTTGGAAGCTTTCCAACTCCTTCAATTTGAAAGTTGGGCAAAATTTGAAAAATCTATTTGTTGCTGAACTTTTTTAGCTCCGCAAAACGGGCTATTGATAATGATCAACTTTGAAATGGAAATAGCTATATCCATTTAAAAAATAAAAAGAAGCATAAGTCCTTGAAATCTTAATTTTTCATCCACATTTTTTAAAAATTGTGTCCCATGTTATCAATTTCAGAGTTAGGCAAAACGTCATCAGCTCATTTTATGGAACTGAAAAAGCTCTACAAAAAATGACTTTTTCAAAATTTGGTTCAACTTGTAAATTGAAGGAATTATGAAGCCTACAAATTTTCAAACTGTTGTAGCTCCTTTAATTTCAAAGTTAGGCGAAACATAATTATAATTCATTTTGTAAAGCTTGAAAAGTTCTACAAAAAATTTTCAAAATTTTTTTCCTATCTATGTTACCAGCTGAGTTACGACGTTCTGAAAAATCATCTTGTGATTTGGGTAGCTGCATGTCTACTTTGAAGGCGCACCAGTCCTACCCAAATACCATGTAGTTATACAGGGTGGTTCGTGAGTGGTGGTACATATTCAAGATTTGAATAATCCCAGGTGCCACTAAGAAAAAGTTGAATGAACGTGTTACATATCTTTAAAATTTACAGGGCAGGTTAAAAGCTTCTTCAAAAAAACTCGAACTGGAACTGAACAAATTCTCACCTTCAATTTATTGCTCAACATTTTTTGCCTAGTTTGAAAACTGAAGAGGCTGAAAACATTTAAATCAATTCAAAAATTCAAACTTTATATAAGTTTTTTCCCATTTAAATGCTATTTAGCTTCTTCGGTTTTGAGGTTAGGCAAAAAACCATCATAACAAAATTTGTTTGATTTTCAAAGTATTGTTCGTCATTTTCTTTAGAATTTCTTTTAGGATTTTATATTGAAATTGGGCAAAAAATTATTAAGAGGGAATTTGTTCAGTTGTTGATCCACTACTCAACTTGCATGATCGAAAATTATTTTTAATTCCTTTTTTTTAATTTTTTAAAATGTGTTTACTGAGATGGGTTGTCTTTGACAGGGGGGGGGGGGGGAGATTCGAAAAAAGTTGCGGGGTAGTGTCAAAAGACCCTGGAAAAAATTTTGGGACTCAAGCTTGAACTTTTCACCCTGCAGATGGGGTTCAAAATATTCAAAAAAATCACATAAAAATCTATTTTTTTTTGTTTTTTGTGAATCGTCCCCCAACTTTCCAAAATAATCAAAGATGACCCATTCTAGTGTTTACCCCTTGACTTTTGATGATAGGCAAAATGTTCATCTAATGTTTCTTCTTATAATTAGTGGTACCTGGTTATATCTAAATTTTCAATACGAATCAATACTCACCGGACACCCTGTATACAAATTTCATTCATCTGTCATACCAAAGGCGTGACAACTAAATAAAAATTTTCCAAGTCTGATAACTCCTTTGAAATGCAAGCTACCTACGTATAAAATTCACTCCTAACGTGGATAAATTTCGACAATTCGAACACTCGAAATTAAATTACATACAAATTTTGCCTATTTCGCGTATTCGAGGCGTTCACGCTACAGCATTTTAAAATATTTGAAATTCCTGTTCAGAGCAATTCCAACTTTGAAATTTATTCTCACATCTTCCCCAGGGTCAAAAAAAAATATCAAATACATCTCTCCAGAGAAAGTATTTCGAAAATACAAGTCGAACGCCATTTTAAAAAATTTCAAATCTGAAAAAAAAATGCACTTTCGTTCAATTTTCCATTGAATAGATGTCACGTCGGCAATAAATTTATTCAACGACAAAGATACACTTGAATTTGAATGATTCGGCGTCGAAGCGTGTAAAAAAAATTCCCATTCAATCAAATACCATTTTAGATAATTTCGCCAAAATAACAGGCTATTTTGGGCACGATAGCGCACGAATTGTTAATTTCGTGCCGAATTTAACGTGCCTTATCAATAGTACCATTAGAATAGACACGATTTGCGCGAATGCAAATATATATGGCAGCATTGGCAGCATAATGCTCCACATATGTATGGTAGAAAACATGTCAATATTTTGTACCACAAACGATGGTATTATTTTTCCATACATGTCAAATTATTTTACAAATGAGAGAGGCGAGCGCATTTGAAAAAGCCGCATGTACGAATTTATAACGAAATGTTACGCGGTTTACTCTCTGCTGGTTATTATTGTAAAATTATCCCATTAGTGTTGGGTAACTTTCAGCGGTGTTAGAATAAAAACAGAGGTGGAAAAAAAACCAAGGCAGAATGTGTTGATTAAAACGTAAAATATTACTTGACATTTTTCAACGTTGCGTTTCACGTATCCACGTACACTTTTTAGGGTGGAAAAAAAAGTTACACTTACGTATTAACGTTTTACTATAATGTGAGATTTTAATCATTTATTTATATAGCAAGGTTACCTCAGACGCTTATTTTAACCGTCAACGTAATAGAAACAATCTAGCCATCAGCCCGGCAAAGGCCCGAAACAGGATATTCGTTTTTTTCAACTCTCTCGAAACGCCAAGGTTCATATTGAGAAGGTTTTTTTTATCCTCGTTCGGGATAATTTCATTAAGTGTAAAGTTTGTTAAATTTTAAACCTTTGAATAATTTTATTCGAGGAACCAAATGGTAGTTTTAACCCGTTTTTTCTTCTACAGTGCCGTTTTTTGAATGGGCATCTTCCATACAAATGTACAAATAATTGGCACTTTATTTGGTGGGAAAAGGTTGACGAGTTATTCAAATTCGACTGATTGGACAGATTTTTAAAAAATTTTGAAACGAGATCAAAAAAATGTAGAAATTTGTTGAAATGGTATCACGAGAGGCGGAAAAAACTCCAAATTTCAAAAAATTAAATTAAATTAAATTCGAAAACCCTCAACGAGGGTTGCGTGTTCGAAAATAGCACGATCTACTTGGCCGGGTGCATACGTTGCCTGTTGTAGATGTAAAAAAAAATCCAAAAATATGGCCGGACTTGAAGTCC
>FIZU01021353.1:0-10678 GCA_900064475.1 Pseudococcus longispinus | reverse complement strand
TGATTTTCAAATATTTCCAATGAAATTAGTAGCACTTTCGCGAACAGTTTCACTACATTGTTTCGCATTATGAGTGCAGTTTTTTTAAATGAAAGTAGGCAATGTGTAAAGCTCAACGCGTCAATGAGACTAGCAAGAGTGATTGTTCCATTATTTGGACATCCTATAATCGATTATATTTATAGACCTTTCTGACATTTCTATTTCAAAGGAAGCGATAAAATTATTTTAAAAAATTGATGTTGACATGTGTAATTAATAAGCGCGCATTTCAGTGACCTACTACTCGACTATATCCTTTTGAAATGGAATGTTAAACATTTTGAAAACTTGTTAAAATTGTTCTGAAATGATAGGTTAGGTACCCGTGGTCAAGATGGGTGATTCGGCCTTGTCTCAACTTTTCAAATCTAACTGGCTGATATTATCAACATCAGAACTCTGAAAAATAATTTTATAGACTGCAATTTCTACCTTTCATTCCAACTTCCTCTCCACCATACACGAAACCCTAATTTTCTAGTTTGGATACCTTACGAGTATAAATTTTTAAATATATATGATAAGTTGGATGGCTAGTACTATCTTTGGTAAATTTTTCAAATTTTTTGTCCGGATGGGTCAAAGTGCAAAAATTACATTTTTTTACAATGAAACTTACTTGTTTTCACTATCCCTTACATAAGTGATTCAGCCATGTATCCACTTTTCGAAACTGAGTTTCGAGTTTGAAAAACAGAATTTTAACACCAATATGTCAAAGTATCGTTTTAATCGTGATTGATAATCTTTATAAAATATTAACTTAGTATACCTATATGTATTATTGTCCATATCTCAAATGCAATAAATTTGAAAGAGAATATATATTTCTCACCAAACGACCATAACAGTTTAAATTCAATTCAAGAACACCCACGATTTTCATCAGGTTTGATCGTTGATGGAAAGTTAGCACCGGAGATACACTTGACAAAATTTTGCTTCACGGTTGTACCATTTGATTCCTGACATAATTTGTAAAAACTCTTCATTCTATGTGGATGAAAAATAAATCGAATAGTCTATTCATTATATTATATTCACATCGTGCCTCGAAATTAAAGAATTTTATATTACAATATAATATGCATCAATCAAATCTTACCAAATATGATATGTTTTGCGAATATTGAGCGACCATGAGTGCCATAAGCAATCTCATTATTACCAATCCCAGTACCCTAAATGTAAACAAGTGACGATTCGGGCCCTGATAGTACATAAAAGACAAGTTAGTTCAAAGAAATCGCTGGAAGGTTTTATAGTTTATTCTAAAGTGATAGGAACCTATTTAGCTATCCAATTTACATACCAAGCCTATCATTCCAAATATGAATAATGTCACATCGAAAAAAGTGCTTCCATAATAATGGCTCAAGTATAATTTCCAAGCGTTTGTTGTCTTGGCAACACATCTGTAAGGATTTCAATTTTTTAATTTTTAAATTTTACGACATGTTCGATTTAAACAGTTGATATATTCATTTAGTTTATACTACCAAAAAAATTACAGGTCCTTCAAAAAAAAAACATCTGTGCGATTACATTGTTGAAAGGAATTTTATGATTGAATCTTAATCTACGGTCTATGAGGAAAAGAATGATCCATAATAGGGAAAAAGGTCCAGCCCATGGGCAGTCATTTTTTCACACGATGGCGTGTACTTTCTCAAAAAAAAATGTTTGTCAATATGTGGTAACAGCGTTACCTACCATATATTAATAAAACATTTTTTTTGAGAAAGTGCGCACCATCGTGTTGAAAAATGACTGCCCATGAGCTGGTGGATCTATTGTAACGTTGTGATTTTTTGGGGATTTTTGGAAGAAATAAATGTTTTATTTTGTTCAAAGTGTTTTGAATGTCGAATTCCAAGCGTCGTGACACGAGGGATAAGATGCTAGGGTGTCACGGTGTGTACTTGATACTCATTGGCATGTGGGTAAGACAGGTACACAACTGATCTTCCACAGTTCTATCAACATAGCTGTATGGATAGGTGACCATCTGTAAGACTGCGCAGTGCTGATATTTGAAGAATGAGTCGACAATGAAAAATTTTTTCGTGGTGGTAACATTGTTTGTTCGAAACCTTGCATACTGATAACAAAACTTTGTGAGAATGCCGATGCAGAAAATAATTATTAGTGTTTTTAGTTTTTTGAGTATCAAAATCGAATATTTCAAAAATTATGAAGGAACTCTCCAACGGTACCATAGAGTTTAATTTTGCATCAAGTTGATGATGAGTTGAGAACTCGAATATCTGTAAAACTGCACACCCATGTACACATTCAAAATTAAAGTTCAATTCCACTTTTCTGAAATTGTGACCATTCCAACACGTTATCTCATTCGCGTCCAGCGACAAGAAATGAATTCAGTACCAAAAATGTCATGAATGGGCGCATACGTAATGATTTTGCAGGCGTCGATAGGCAGGCATGTAAAAAAGTACGTGTGCAAACTTTGTTAGTTGAGAACAATGAATTTTTATCATTTATGACCACTATATATATGATTTAAATACATTTTTTACTTCAAAACATACGAATAGTATTTACTTGCGAGCCAAGAGCATGTATTCAATGTAATTTCAAGGTGCGCAGTCTTACAGAGGCATTTTTTTGGGGATCAATTTAGAAGACCTCCGGGGGAATGGTTATCACTGGGCTCCAAATCAGTCGATTCGTTTGAAATTTGGATATGGTATGGGTAAAGGATAAGGGTATCGAATTTTTTTGGAACGGAGCCATTCGCATCATTAGAAAAAAATAGATCTCACTTTATCCACTAGGTGCGCAGTCCTACAGATGCTTACCCTATCTCTCCCTTCATACTGTAACACCTGAAGCCGATTATGAAACACCGTCTTGACGCTTGTTCGACGATTTTGTTACAGTTCAACAAAGTCACCGTCACGTCAAGCAGAAAATGGCGAGCTGGGTAAGTGCTCACTTTTTCCCTTCTCGTGGACTGGCAGATTTGCACTGATGCTTCCAATCGTGTGCTGGCACTGGTCGACGGCCGTGATGGCTTGTTGGTCAATGATTGCCGGTTTTGCCAAGGGTGCTGGACATGCTGGTCACTATTTGATCATATGGTTCACCAAAAGCGCTAGAATTTACCAACTTCATTACCGACATACCATTATCGCAACCAGCTCGATCTGAACGCTGGTGCGAATCCTCCTGGAGCTGGAATTCTACTGGTCCGATCGCCAACCCTGCTGATTCGTCATACTGGAGTTGTGTCAGTCAATGAGATCGCCTATCCTACCTTTTTGGACTAGAATTGAGCTGGTCGAATTGAATAATCGACTCGGGACCTCGGAATTCGAACTGTAGGTGGAAGTTTACAAAACCTATTTCTTCCTTCTGGGCTTTACTACAAGTTAAAATTGCATCAAGAATATAGGGCTGACTGCAAGCAGTAAAATTCAAGTTTCAGAACGATTTACATACGTATTATGCATAAATAGAGGGAAGGAAGGGGTTTCATCGAAATTTTAGAGATGACCAAAATTATTTCTAGGATCTCAATCTTCAACTTTTGTTTGAAATTTTTTTCAATATTGGCCTTATGAACGTAGATAGCAGCCTTTCAATGAAGGGGGTATGGACTCTAAAAAGGGGAGCCTTTAAAAAAACGACATACGTTCCTGCTCATTTATAAGGATTGACCTCCAGATTAAGATTCAATCATAAAATTACTTTTAGCAAAATAATTGCACTGAAGTTACTTTCGGGGTGTACTAAATAAGTAGGTGCAGATAAATATTTAATGATGATGTCCATACCCATGCAAGAATTTTTCATGTTTGATTATCTGCAGAAACTGTTTGTAAAGTCGTTCTTCAATGGTAATATTCGATTCAGCTTCTTCATCTAATTCATTCAACCTGTCCACTTTTCTACGAATGATATCCATATGCATTTCGAGATCTCCAGCCACAAGACCGTACAACATAAATGATAAGATGTAAGCGAATATGATGATGGTGAGTGATGTAGCTAGATACATATTCACTCCTTGTACTATCCATCTTATAGAAGGAGGAATTTCCCAGCAAAATCTCCCGTTTGAATCTTTACCTCCGCAAGAATACCAATATGGTATCAATATTGAACGTGTTTCATCAAAGCTTTCTTCGAAAGTTGTTGTAATTAATGGAGGCACAGTGAACATAATTCCTGTTAAGATGATGGTGAAAAAAAACCATATCAGTTTATTTTTAATGAATACCTCTGTTCGATTTAGCACTTCTTCACCGCTCTCATGCTTTTTCTCCAGTTCTTCAATTAGTTCGAGTACTTCTTTACGATACACGAGTACCGCAATAAAAACAAGTATACCGTTCACCTGAGCTGATATGGAAACAATGGCTACGATTGTATCGGAGATTTCTGTGGTATTGCAGAGTCCGGTGATACTGCCTGAAATGCTGAACATCCCGTTGCATATTAGAATTACCGAATATATAATGCAATAGAACCGATTTTCGAAAATTTCCAAAGACATCAGAAGAATTTTCGTGATCAGATTCACTAGGTACATCATTTGGCATTAAGATGGCGATGAAATGGGTATTTTTCTTTAGAAAGTAGCTTATGTATCACGCTTCATATAAGTAGATATCAATTTGACAAAAGGGAGTGATTGTTCTGTTTTTTGATATGATGAATTGATTATTCAGCCTCTATGGCATTTCTTTTTCAAAAGAAACAACTTGAATCCTTTGAAATTTTTTGAAAAGACCGATGTTGAGACTTATAATTAGTAAGCGTGTATTTTTAATCACTCATAATTTACTTACCTAAATTCTTTCAAATTACATGGTAAGAGTTTTGAGAGGTTGTTTAAAATATGACAAGACGTTTTTTTAATGAACCAACAATGCTTATGTATTCAAGAAAATTTTTTTCACTCAGAGAATTTTTCAATTTATAAGTATTTGATAACTTTAGATTGAATTTTTTCGAAAATTGCTTTCCTTTGATTCGATATTCTGTTTGTTTTAGAACAATTCGATTATTTTTTAAATGTAGGTATAAGTAATTTTTGTAATGTAGGTACTACCTACTTGATATCACCCGTCTCTTATTTGGTGGAAAATTGGGAGTTTTATTTATACACATCAAAAAAGGTCTACCCTGTAATTTTAAGAAACATAATGGAAAAATTTCTGCGTTTTTACTCTATCCATGGTTATAAATTATTTCCAAAGAATAACTTACCTATATCTACCCACTAATATGAGTCTTAGCTACAACAACGTCGCATAGTTTTCATTCTTTAATGAAATCCAAACGGTAATTGATTTTATAAATCCTCGATCCTTTTGCCATCGTAGATCGTAAATCGATAAACGACTAAGTATGCTCTGAATGAAAATGTTTAAAAAATTCAACTAATGATAATGAACACTTTGCATTCAGGTTTTTTATTAATCCATATTATAAAAGGAATGCCGAAATCCAAATTTGATTTGAGATCATAGGAACCGAAAAAAACAATTTTCAATGTTGATTTTTTTAAATTTACGTGACACTTGAAAACGGGGTGGAGCATATCGCACCTTTGGAGTAATAAGGTTTCATGTCAAAAAAGTGAAATTTTACAGGAGAGGTGTTTTTCTATTTTGGTTATTTAGAGATGATTATTGTAATTACATAATATAATGTGAAAGGTTGAGAACTAAAACATATTTTAAAGTTCAAATTTCGTACTTTCATTTGGTGAACTTTTTTTTCAAAAATACTGCATCAAAGCAGAAAGAAATTGATTTTAAAATTATATTTTGAGGTTTAACGTTTCAATTCCCAAACAATGTCATTGCGTTTATACTAAATGTTTTGACGATAACTCGAGTAATATTGGCCTAGACATCACGTTTTCGAAAGGAAATTTTCTGCTCTACAATGTTGGTTCTTATGAATTCTTCTGAAAACTGCTTCATCCTTGAGAAAATCGGAAAAATGTGAAAATTTCTCAGTTCGCGAATGCAGTTTTTCGACGATATTTCGAAAAATATTTGTGAAACTGAAAATGTGATGGTACACTGACGAAAGGAAATTACAAGAGCTACAACTTTGATCCTTATAAGCTTTCGTGAAAAACGCTTTGTTCACACGGAAAATGTGAAAATTTAGGTACTTTTAATTCAGCTTTTCTGAAAAATTTTCGAAAGTCAAGTAAAAAAGTGAGCAAAAAATTTAAAATTCTCGATTTTGCTGAAATTGAAATGAATTTATGATGAATTTTGAGTTGAACATGTTCAGACATGAATTTCGGGCTCATGATAATAAATTTGAGCACCCATATAATAACTCAAAACGATGAAATTTTTGCGAATTTGAATTTTTAATAACTAAAAGATTCTTGAGAAAACGCTTCTAACCGTTCACCAGCCTTTTTCAATGAAAAAAAAACAAAAAATCGATTATCCGACTTTTTACGATGTCCGAGTTTCCTTCGCCCCAATTAACTCGGATAATCGAGGTTCTACTGTATATTCTTTCGAAATGAAATGTTGAACATTTTGAAAACTTGTTGAAATTGTTTTGAAATTATAGGTTAGGTACCTGTAGTCAAGTTAGGTGATTCGGCCTTGTCACAACTTTTCAAATCTAACTGGCAGATATTATCAACATAAGAACTCTAAAAAATAATTTTATACTGCAATTTCTACATTTCATCTCAGCTCCCCCTCCACCATACACGGAACCCTGATTTTCTAGTTTGGATACCTTGTGAGTATAAATTTTTAGCTGTATATGATGAGTTGGGAGATTAGTGACATATTTCTGAAAAAAATTACATTTTTTTGCAGTGCGTTCTAGCCGAAATCAAGTGCTGTGATTTTAAAACTAGGACTTGTACATGGAATTTTTTCTCCCAATATAGGTCTTATCTAGTACTATCTTCGGTAAATTTTTCAAATTTTTTATCCGGATGGGTCAAAAAGAAAAAATTACATTTCTACAATGCAACTTACTTGTTTTCACTATCCCTTACATAAGTGATTCAGCCATATCTCCATTTTCCAAAACTGAATTTTGAGTTTGAAAAACAGCATTTTAACACGAATATGTCAGAGCATTGTTTTAAAAATATAAACTTAATATATTCTACATATTATTGTCCATATCTCAAATACAATAAATTCGAAAGCGAATATATATTTCTCACCAAACGACCATAACAGTTTAAATTCAATTCGAGAACACCCACGATTTTCATCAGATTCGATCGTTGTTGGTAAGTTAGCAGCTGAAGATACACTTGACAAAATTTTGCTTTGCGGTTGTACCATTTGATTCCTGACATGATTCGCAAAAACTCTTCATTCTATGCGGATAAAAAATAAATCGAAGAATCCATTAGAATTTTGTATTACAATACATACGTGTATATGTATCTATCGAACTTACCAAATATGATACGTTTTGCGAATAGTGAGCGACCATGAGTGCCATAAGTAATCGCATTATTACCAATCCTAGTACCCTGAATGTAAACAAGCGTTGATCCGGACCCTGATAGTACATAAAAGACAAGTTAGTTCAAATAAATCGTTGGAAGTGTTTGGTTGTTTGTTCTAAAGTGATAGGAACCTATTTAGCTATCTAATTTACATACCAAGCCTATCATTGCAAATATGAATAATGTCACATCGAAAAAAGTGCTTCCATAATAATGACTCAAGTATAATTTCCAAGCGTCTGTTGTCTTGGCAACACATCTGCAAGGATTTCAATTTTTTAATTTTTTAATTTTACGACATGTTCAATCTAAACAGTTGATATATTCTTTTAGTTTGTACTACCAAAAGAATTGCAAGTCATTCAAAAAAAAACATCTGTACGATTACACTGTTGAAAGGAATTTTATGATTGGATCTTAATCTAGGGTCTATAAGGAAAAGAATGATCCATTATAGGGGAAAAGGTTCAGCCCCTAGGGAGATCCACCAGCCCATGGACAGTCATTTTTTCACACGATGGTGTGCACTTTCTCAAAAAATGTTTTTGTTAATATGTAGTAACAGTGTTACCACATATTAATATAACTTTTTTTTGAGAAAGTGCACACCATCGTGTGAAAAAATGACTGTCCATGGGTTGGTGAATCTGTCTAGGGGCTGGACCTTTTCCCCTAACATTTTGACAAGGTCCCCTTTTCTTAGAAGTCCTCTGTCTCAGTTTCTAACGCCCCTTGTGGAAAATGTTTCATACAAAAGTTGTAGATTGAGATCTTTGGAATAATTTTTGTTCTAGGAATACATCAATAAATCGCCAGATATTTTCATAGGTATTTTGGGAAATTGGATGGGAGGCGGGGATTCAATGGAAGTTTTTGCTATAGCCAAAAATATTCCACAGACTTCAATCTTCAAATTTTATATGAAAATTGTTTCAAATGGGGCTTCAGGTACAGAGATATCGTGTTTTTTGTAAAAGAGGGCCCCTAGAAAAAGGGACTCTTGTAAAATGGCATTCCTTCAATGTTTTATCGCACTGTCTCGTCATATTACAATCGAATCGACTGTTTGCAAAACCTATTTCTTCCTTCTTGGCTTTACTACAAGCAAAAATTGCATCAAGAATATAGGGCTGACTGCCAGCAGTAAAATTTAAGTTTCAGGACGATTTACATACGTATTATGCATAAATAGAAGGGAGCGAAGGGTTTAATCGAAATTTTAGTGATAACCAAAATTATTTCTAAGATCTCAATCTACAACTTTTGTTAGAATTTTTTTTCAATATTGGCCTTAGGAACGGAGATAGCAGCCTTTCAATGAATGGGGTATGGACTCTTAAAAAAGGGGAGCCTTTAAGAAAACGACATACGTTCCTGCTCATTTATAAGGATTGACCTCCAGATTAAGATTCAATCATAAAATAACTTTTAACAAAATAATTGCACTAAAGTTACTTTTGGGGGTGTACTAAATAAGTAGGTGCCGATAAATATTTAATGGTGATGTCCATACCCATGCAAGAATTTTTCATATTTGATTATCTGCAGAAACTGTTTGTAAAGTCGTTCTTCGATACCAGCATTACTGGATTCAGCTTCGTCATCCAATTCATTCAACCTGTCCACTTTTCTTCGAATAATATCCATATGCATTTCGAGATCTCCGACCACAAGACCGTACAATGTAAATGATAAAATATAAGCGAATATGATAATGGTGAGTGATGTAGCTAGACACATATTCACCCCTTGTACACTAAATCTTGTAGAAGTAGGAACTACCCAGCAAAGTCTGCTGTTGGAATCTTTATCTCCGCAAGAATACCAATATGGTATCAATATTGAACGTTTTTCATCAAAACTTCCTTCGAAAGTTGTTGTAATTAATGGAGGCACAGTGAACATGATTCCTGTCAAGATGATTGTAAAAAAAAACCATATCAGTTTATTCTTGATGAATACCTCAGATCGCTTTAGCACTTCTTCACCGTTTTCATGCTTCTTCTCCAGTTCTTCAATTAGTTCGAGTACTTTTTTACGATACACGAGTACCGCAATAAAAACAAGTATACCGTTCACCTGAGCTGATATGGAACCCATGGCTACGATTGTATCGGAGATTTCTGTGGTATTGCGGAGTCCGATGATACTGCCTGGAATGCTGAATATCCCGTTGCATATTAGAATTACCGAATATGTAATGCAATAGAACTGATTTTCGAAAATTTCCAAAGACATTAGGAGAATTTTCGTGATCAGATTTACTATATCATTTGGCATTGTGATGGCGATGAAATGGGTGTTTTTCTGACGAAAGTAGATTATGTATCCCGCTTCATGTAGATATCAATTTGACAGACGAGAATGGTTGTTCTGTTTTTTGGCTTCTTGAATTGGTTATTCAGCCCTTATGACATTCCTTTTTCAAATGAAACAACGTAACTACTTTGAAATTGGTTGAAAAGAGTGATGTTGAGACTTATAATTTTTAATCACTCATAATTTACCTGCTTAAATTCTTTCAAATTATATGGTAAGAATGATGAGAGGTTGTTTAAAATGTTATTAGGCATTTTTTTTAATGAACCAATTATGAATGTGCATTCCAGAAAATTTTTTTTACCGAGACAATATTTCAATTAATAAGTAATAAGTACCTATTTGATAAATTTAAATTAAATTTTTTCGAAAATTGCTTTACTTTGATTCAATATTCTGTTCGTTTTCCAACAATTTGATTAGTTTTTGAATGTATACCTAAGTAATTTTCAGAGTGTAGTTACTACCTACTTGGTTTCATCCGTCACTTATTGAGTGGAAAATATTGAGTTTTATTTATACACATCAAAAAGGTCTGTCTACCCTGTAATTTTAAGAAACGTAATGGAAAAATTCCTGCGTTCTTTTTCCATCCATGTTTATAAATTATTCCTAAAGAATTACTTACCTATACCTACCCACTAAAAAATGAGAATCTTGACTGCAACAATGTCACATAATTTTCATTCTCAAATGAAATCCAAACGATAATTGGTTTTATAAATCCTCTACTTTTTTGCCATTGTAGATCGTAAATCAATAAACATCTAACAAGGGAACCTTGTCAACTCGTCACCTCTGATCGAGCTGAAATTTGGCTCACCTAAAGAG